>JBBGZY010000384.1:0-287500 GCA_037952925.1 Lithobates clamitans | reverse complement strand
TTGCTGACACAGGCACTGTGAGCAGCCCCAGCGGTACTGTGTGCAGCCAGCCTACCGGGATATTTCCCGGTATCCCGGTAGGCCAGTCCGGCCCTGCTCCGAACTTTCTGAGATGAGAAAGGAGGACATCTTTTAGTATGTAAGCAAAGGACATACCCCAAACTTCATGGACCACGACAAATTGTTTTGCTTGAGGTTAGCTATAGCTATTCTAGTGTTTATTCCTATTCCTTCGCAATGGATTTCAAACAGGCAAAAGTAATAATATGGAGGCTGGATGAACTTCACAATTACATTGTACTTTTTTTTTTTCCTCTCAAAAGAGGTCTATATATCAAGCCAGAAATGAGACAATTGTGGAGGAAAGGGGGACAGTTGGGAACTATGCAAAACAAGTCCGGGTTCAATATGACTATCCAGTTTGTATAATGTTTAGTGCACATATCTGGGTTAGGATGGCCTTTTCTCCAATTCCTTTTAGTCAAGGAAAAACAAGCTATCACCAAAATACACTATATTACCAAAAGTATTGGGCCACCTGCCTTTACACGCACATGAACTTTAATTGCATCCCAGTCTTAAGCCTTGTACACACGATCGGATTTTCGTCAGGGAATTGTGTGATGACAGACCGTTTGCCTAAAATCCGACCGTTAGTCCGCTCCATCAGACAATTGTTGTCCTACTTTCCACCAACAAATGTTGGATGCCAGGCTAGTAAATTTTCTGCGGACAACGGTCTGTTGTCTGATTTTCCTATCGTCTGTACACAAGTCCGTCACACACAAGTCCAAAGTACAAACACGCATGCTCGGAATCAATGCTCACCAAACACAACATTAGCAGAAGGTGCCCAAAGGGTGGCGTTCAAGAGCTGAAATTCCACGTAGTATGTCACTACGTTCATGTTTGTTGGCCGACAATTGTGTACCGTTTGTATGCAAGACAAGATCCCGGCACACGCCCTTTGGACAAAAGCCTGAAGCTCTGTTGGCCAACAATCCGATCGTGTGTACGAGGCTTAAGTCTGTAGGGTTCAATATTGATTTGACCCAACCTTCGCTATAAATCCTCGTACACATGATCTGATTTTTAGCAGACAAAGCGTCGGACTTTTGTCTGAAAGGCATTGGCCAGGAACTTGTCTTGCATACTAACGGTACACAATTGTCGGCCAACAAACACGAACATAGTGACGTACTACGTGGTTTTTCAGCTCTTTAGCGCCACCCTTTGGGCACCTTCTGCTAATGTTGTGTTTGGTGAGAATTGATACTGAGCATGCGTGTTTGTACTTTAGACTTTTGTCTGACGGACTTGTGTACACACGCTCGGAAAATCCGACAACAGACCGTTGCCCGTGGAAAATTTATAAAACTGCCATCCAACATTTGTCCATGGAAAGTTGGCCTACAATTGTCTGATGGAACGTACAAACGGTCGTATTTTCCACCAACTGCCTGTCATTACACAGTTCCCGTCGGAAAATCCGATCGTGTGTACAAGGCTTAACAGCTTCAACTCTTCCGGGAAGGCTGTCCACAACGTTTAGGAGTGTGTCTATGAGATTGTTTGACCATTCTTCTAGAACAGTGTTTCTCAACTCCAGTCCTCAAGGTGCCCCAACAGGTCATGTTTTCAGGATTTCCCTGAGATGAAACAGCTGTGGTAATTACTAAGGCAGTGAAACTGATCAAATCCCCTGTGCAAAATAATGGGAAGCCTGAAAACATGACCTGTTGGGGCGCCTTGAGGACTGGAGTTGAGAAACACTGTTCTAGAAGCACATTTTAGAGGTCAGGCACTGATGTTGGATGAGTAGGCCTGACTCATAGTCTCCACTCTAATTCATCCCTAAGGTGTTTTATCGGGTTGAGGTCAGGACTCTGTGCAGGCCAGTCAAGTTCCTCCTGGTCTGCAGCCATGTTTACTGGTCTGCAGTCATGATGGAACAGGAAGGGGCCATCCCCAAACTGTTCCCACAAAGTTGGGAGCCACCCTTGTGATCTTAACACAGCATTTCCTTGATGGTAATGCTGTAAAGGTAAAAATAAAACAATATTTTTTACTTTTTGCTATAATAAATATCCCAAAAAAATCTATATAAAAAAAATAATTTCTTCCTCAGTTTAGGCCGATATGTATTCTTCTACATATTTTTGGTAAAAAAAAAAAAAAAAAACGCAATAAGCGTATATTGATTGGTTTGCGCAAAAGTTATCACATCTAGAAAATAGGGTATAGATTTATGGCATTTTTTTAATAATTTTTTTTTTTATTAGTAATAGCGGCGATCTATTTTTATTGTCACTGCGACGGACAGATCGGACACTTTTGACACTATTTTGGGACCATTGTCATTTATACAGCGATCAGTGCTATAAAAATGCACTGAATACTGTGTAAATGTCACTGGCAGGGAAGGGGTTAAACACTAGGGGGCAATCAAGGGGTTAAGTGTGTTCCCACTGTAGGGGGGATGGGCTCATTAGAACATGACAGAGATCACTGATCCCGATCACTTGATCACTGTCATGTTGCTAGGCAGAACAGGGAAATGCCTTGTTTACATCTCCCCATTCTGCCTCTCCGTGACACGATCGCAGGCCACCAGTGGACATGGAGTCCGCTAGCCGCCACCGACGGAGTGACGTACGGGTACGTTGTTTTGTGCTCCAGTGCCACTTTGCCAACGTATATCAGTGTGAGCCGGTCGGCAAGTGGCTAAAGAGGTCCTGTCATTTTTTTTATGGTATTAGGAATAAAAGTGACTCAAAAACTTTTTGTAAAGTTAAATAAATAAGAAAAAAAAAATTTAAAGTGCCCGTCCCACCGAGCTCACGCACAGAAGTGAACGCATACGTAAGTCACGCCCACATATGAAAACGGTGTTCAAACCACACATGTGAGGTATTGCTGCAATCATTAGAATGAGAGCAATAATTCTAGACCTAGACCTCCTCTGTTACTCAAAATTGGTAACCTGTAGAAATTTTTAAACGTCGCCTATGGAGATTTTTAAGTACCAAAGTTTGTCGCCATTCCACGAGTGGGTGCAATTTTGAAGCATGACTTGTTGGGTATCAATTTACTCGGCGTAACATTATCTTTCACAATATAGAAAAAAATTGGGCTAACTTTACTGTTGTCTAATTTTTTAAGTTTAAAAAAGTGTATTTTCTCCAAAAAAAAGGCAGCAATGATGGGCACTGATAGGTGGCACCGATGAGGAGGCACTAACAGGCATTACTAATGGTCACTGATTGGCATCACAGGTAGGCATCGCTAATGGGACTGCACTGATAAATCACTACTGTGATTATAAGTGCAGATCCCCCCCCATGACAGGAGAGCTGCTTATTGGATCTCCTCTACTCACATCCTGTCGGCGTGAATAGAGGAGTACTGATAAGACCCCTTTCACACCGAGCCACCTAGGGCGTCAGCGGTGAAGCAGCGCTATTTTTAACCCCCCGCTAGTGGCCGAAAAGGGGTTAAATCTGCCCGCAAAATGCCGTCGTATTGCAGCGCTGCCCCTATGATTTCAATGGGGAGCAGCAGTGGAGGAGCGTTGAGTTCATCGCTCCAAAGAAGCTGTTGGCAAGACTTTTAGTGACGCCCTACCAGCGCACCGCTCCAGTGTGAAAGCCCGAGGGCTTTCACACTGGAGTGAATGGAGCCTCTTTTTTCAGGCGCTATGCAGGCGCTATTTTTAGCGCTGTAGCGCCTGCAAAACGCCCGCAGTGTGAAAGGGGTCTAACCGGCACTTCCTGGTAACACTGTGATTGGACATAGCTAATTCATCCCAAGGGTGTTCTATCAGGTTGAGGTCAGGACTTGGGTTTAAGTTCCTCCACCCCAAACTTGCCCATCCATGCCGCATCCAATTCTCAATGGAGTCGGTTTCACACATGTCCAGGGCAGCCGCAGTCCACATTCCAAATGTTCCAGTGCGTGATTTGGTTCCGGTTGAGGTGTGAAATCAGGCATAAATTTGGACCTGAGTCGCACCTGAACCAGTGAACAGGAGCTCACCGGACCCTGGGCAGGCAAACCACAGCTGGATATATGTGAACCCAGCCTAAGACTGGATTCACACCTAGGCATTTTTGGTGCTTTTTGAATTTTGCAGGTTTGCACTACAGAAGTGTTCCATAGGAAACCATGTTAAATGGACTGCAGTGCAAATCTGCAAAATGCAAGAAAGCACTAAAACTGCATAGGTGTGAATCCAGTCTTACTGCTTTCTGTAAAGCAGAAAAATAAATATCCTGACAGAGTCCTAACCATTCCTTAATAAAAAAAAGATAATATTAGCCAGTGATACACCTCTAAATATCACTTCCAATATCGCTTATTCAGATTATAGGAGGCCTGATACATTGTATAAGGGCCCTTTCACACTGGGGCAGGGGGCGGCGTCGGCGGGAAAACGTAGCTATTTTAAACGGCGCTTTACCCCCCGCTAGCGGCCGAGAAAGGGTTAAAAACCACCGCAAAGCGCCTTTGCATAGGCGCTTTGCCGGCAGTATAGCCGCGCTGTCCCATTGATTTCAATGGGCAGGAGCGGTGAAGGAGCCGTATATACACCGCTCCGAAGATGTTGCTAGCAGGACTTTTTTTCCCGTCCTGCTAGCGCACCTCTCCAGTGTGAAAGCCCTCGGGGCTTTCACATTGGAGAGATAGCAGCAGCTGTTTTTGGTCGGTTTGCAGGCACTATTATTAGCGCAATAGCGCCTGCAAACCGCCCCAGTGTGAAAGGGCCCTAAGAGAATATACAGTGGTAACATCGTACAGATAACAAGACAAACCTCTTTCCGAAAGTGGAAAGGTTTATTCACAGAAGGATCAGCATTTGTAGACAATTCTGATACAAAGAGGAAGCACACAGAGCATTCATAATCATTAGCAACAGTGTTGTACAAAAACTAACAAGATCATAAAGTACCAAATAAAGGAAACATACGGTCTTAATTGTTTTGCCAACCCCTAATTTTCATGACTATGATACTATAAAAGAAACTTTTTTTTTTTTTCTTTTTCAATGGAGTAAAGAAGGGTTAAACATAATAAAATTAAATCAATGCTAAATTATATCTATAGAGAAATTTTTTTTGAATGTTTTTGATTGAATAGAGAAGGGTAAAACACCTGTCAATTTATACAGGTGAATTCCCAAGAAATTCCCATAATTTGCAGAGATTTTCTCACTTCAAATTCACAGGAATTGAAATCTCCCCAGTGGGATATAGATGGAAAAAAATAATTTGTTGCACCCAAAATGAAAAAAAAAGTTTTGCCTATAGTTCTATTTTAGGTCTCAGTAACAAGGACAATTAGAGAGGGTGAATCTAACTAGCTAAAACACAGACAGCAATGGCATTTGATGGGTAATCTTTTCCTACTCAAAAAGAAAAAAGTTAGAACTATAAATACATTTTATAGCAAAGACATAAGACATATATGCAAAGACAAATGGAATTGTACAATTTACCTCTATTATAGCATTTAAGTTATAATTTTGATGGAGGTATTTGGAAACATGTAGAAAGCAGCATGGAGAGGATTAGTGAAGATGGTGGTAAAGGTGTGGAGATGTCTGATGGGGTCACACATCTGGTAGAAGGACAGAAAGCCAGACTCATAATCCAGATAGATCCCAATAGTCTTTAGAAGAGAGTTGGAATCTATATTTTTAGATGTGTCCCTGTGCCTGGCATGAAGACTTGAAGATACTTGACTAAGAGCCCATGAATTGTCATTATATCCTATTATAAAGTCACGTCCTGGGATCTTCCTCTCCATGCTGTCAGTGGCCACCCCGATCAGCCATTCTTCCGCTTCACTCACATCCACCTCCCAATAATGTGTCCCAGATGTAAATCTTTGGAGACTTAACACCTGGCTGGATTTAAACCTATTTGGTCCATCTGCCCTTTTCTCATAAATGGCAGCATAAGTGGCTATATTGGGATTCTTTGATATAAAAATGTTCTCATGAGCCGTATTTACATCGAATAACATATTACATTTTTCCATCACTGAAAATTGATTCTTTTTCATCAGATCCTTCAATTTGTTAGAAAAGTTGTGAAGCTCTTGGTCTAGAATCTTCGAGATCATTTGTTCATTTATACATGGAGCATTTCTTTCATCTTTAGTTAAACCCTCTATCCCAGAACAAATGTCATCTCCGTTAGGTGGCATTTTCAAAACAGTCAATGGATCTGGGAGCTTACACAGTTCTTTCATTTGATTAATTTTTGTGGACAGCACGTTTTGCTGTTGCTCCAACTGCTGGATCAGATCAGAGACTGCCTGGGAGATCTGCTCCTTCTGTCTGGAGAGCTCACTCAGGACTCTCTCTTCTACATCATGCAGCTCTTTCCTGATGTCTCTAAACAGCTCAGTGACTTTGCCGGCAACAGAAATGTGTTTTCTGTCCTCTTGAGTCCTGTGACTTTCCAGATTCTGGATTCTCATTGGGATCCCCTGTCTCTTATTGTCCAATATAACTGTATATTCTCTCATATTCTTTTTCTTTTTCTCAGAGGCCACATTCAGAAGCTCCACGTGGTGTCCTCTGTGGTCTCCAGCCACCCAGCAGGACATACAGATACAGGTACTGTCCTCTGTACAGTAGTATTTTAGCACCTCTTGATGTACAGAGCATTTTCTCTGTCCAAATGATGTGGTGGGTTTGGTTAAAATATGATCCTGTGACTTGCTGTGGCTGCCTAGGTGCTTTTCACAAAATGAGGCCTCACATACCAGACATGTTTTAAAAGCCGGTGTAGGAAAATCGCAGTACGTACACAAGACCTCTATTTCCTCCTCGTGAGCGGATCTGAAACACTCCACGATGTTACACAGTTTCCTGTTCTTCTCCAGTGTAGGATACTCTGTATACTGCACTCTGCACTCCAGACAGGAATAAACTCCAGACTCCTCCTGTATATCCATCACAGTCCCAATACAGTTCCAGCAGAAGCTGTGTCCACACTTCAGCGATATGGGCTCCTTATACAGATTCAGGCAGATGGGGCACTTCAGCTCATCTCTTAGGTCAGCAGATGCCATTTGGAAGAAGGACAAATAACTGGTGATACAGCTTTGGGACTTCGGTCTTTTACACTGGTGATGAAAGAGTTGGGGCTTTGGTTTTATATTCTAGTGATGAACCAGCAGGTTTGGATGCTTTGTTATGTAAAGTGAAGTCTTCTCTCTTAGTGAAGTGAGACCCTCTCCAGTAACCCTTTCTCTGCTGAAGATAGATAATCAATGACTAACATGGCACAAGACTATTGCAGAAAATGTACCCTTGACTGGCTAACCTAGGTATTAACCACTTCAGCCCTGGAAGATTTTACCCCCTTCCTGACCAGAGCATTTTTTGCGATTTGGCACTGCATCGCTTTAACTGACAATTGTGCGGTCGTGCGACGCTGTACCCAAACAAAATTGACGTCCCTTTTTTCCCACAAATAGAGCTTTCTTTTCATGGTATTTGATAACCTCTGTGGTTTTTATTTTTTGCGCTATAAACAAAAAAAAGCAACAATTGAAAAAAAAAAACGCAATAATTTTTACTTTTTGCTATAATAAATATCCCCAAAAATATATAAAAAAAACAAACTTTTCCTCAGTTTAGGCCGATATGTATTCTTCTACATATTTTTGGTAAAGAAAAAAAAAAAATTGCAATAAGCGTATATCGATTGGTTTGCGCAAAAGTTATAGCGTCTACAAAACAGGGGATAGTTTTATGGCATTTTTATTATTAATTTTTTTTTATTAGTAATGGTGGCGATCTGCGATTTTTATCGTGACTGCGACATTATGGCGGACACATCGGACACGTTTGACACTATTTTGGGACCATTGTCATTTATGCAGTGATAAGTGGAATAAAAATGCACTGATTACTGTGTAAATGACACTGGCAGGCAAGGGGTTAACCACTAGGGGGGCGATGAAGGGGTTACGTGTGTCCTTGGGAGTGATTCTAACTGTGGGGGGGGCTACCCAGGATATGACAATGATCACTGCTCCCGATCACAAGGAGCAGTGGATCTCTGTGATGACACAAGGCAGAACAGGGAAATGTCTTGTTTACATAGGCATCTCCCCATTGCACCTCTCCACACCGCACTCGCGGGCCGCCGGAGAACATCGATCTCCCGGGACCCGCGGGAATGCTCCCACGGCGCACGCATGCCCGAAAGGTAGCAAATTGAAAGGGACGTACCTGTACACCCATTTCCCTGCCTGTGCCATTGTGCCGGCGTACATCTGTGTGCGGCGGTCGGCAAGCGGTTAAAGATGCGAAATTTTGGGATTCATTAGGTCCCTTCCTCTGGCTTTATCAAATTCTGAAAATGGTTCCACATCTCAGGATAGACCTAACAGTTCCCAAAAGCTTGTAATTTAGTTTAGCCAATAAAATATATTTTTAAACTCCAAACTTTAGGCATCTGAAGAAGACATACAGTTTAGTAAATAACTCACACAGATTGTGCATTATAAAATTTTCTACATTATCCCGAATCAAATTGAACCTGTTCAGAGTGCTTATAGGAGTAGAAGAGATGAGACGAGGAGATTTAAGAGTTGAAGAGCAAAATACTGGATAGTCATGGCCAACTATGAGATGTGAAAATATAAGAGAACACAAATCAAAGATTATTTGTGATGAGCTCAACTTACAATGGAGCGTTTGCAACTCTTAAACTGGCCATACATGGATCAAAATTCAAATGGTTCTTGCTGAACTGGTCAACTTTAAATTCGGGTATGGGCACCCTGGTTGTACACAAGCGATCTGTCAGGTTTTTATCAAACAATTAGTACTGCTGGCTATAGCTAGCAACAGCGATTATTATGTTCTGCCGTCAGGGAACGTTCCCCATCGGCAGAACACAGTAGTGCTGCGGTAGTGATTCTCCCATCAACACTGACTGTGTTGATGGGGAATCAAGCAATTTCCTTTCCTTCCACCATATTACATAGTCTATGGCCTGCCTTAGGCTAAGTTAAGACATGTAGTTGGGGGTTGCTCAGTTAAGCTGCATTTTTAGAGCCCCCCTTAAGCTACAATGGTAACAGACGGGGTTGTTTACATGCTGTGGTTGCAATGCTTCACTTCGTGCCTGGGCCAAAACTATCCAACACAGCCTACTGTACATGGTCCTTGCAGGCAAATAGTGAACCGCTGCTAATGCCCTGCAACTGCAAGCAAAAACGGGGTTAAAACAGGAGGTGTGGAGGCATCACATTGCCTCCTTTCCACCTGTCAAATGTCTCTGAAAAGTGATCTGAATATAGATAGCTTTTCAGAGGAGTGGTGGATTTAGATACACATCTAAACCTATTATTATTATTATACAGTTATAATACAATAAAATACAAGAGGATTAAGAGGGCCCTGCTCAGAAGAGCTTACAATCTAGTAGGGTGGGGCAGGTGGTACAAAAGGTTGTAAGTGTGGGGAATGAGCTGATGGAAGTGGTAGAAGATTAGTTGGAGATGTGATAGGCTTTCCTGAGGAGATGAGTTTTCAGGGATCGCCTGAAGGTAGCAAGAGTAGGGAATAGCCAGACCAGTGGAGGTAGCGAGTTCCAGAGGATGGGAGAGGCTCTGGAACCTTAGCCTTAGGAGCCATTATGAAAACAGGGACAGGAGGCAGATGATACGCATTAGGGTCTTTTCTGAAGCCACTCCCTCACAGGATCTACTACCTACAGTCCAAGGCCTCCTTCAAGAAATATTAGGCGACTCAGCTCCCTCCACTATCGAGCCAAATAGCCCCTCCACTGCTCCCTCCACTATTGACAGAGCCCCTCTGCCGGTTCCACAAGAAGTTAACAAACCTAGAGATGTAATTTGTAAGCTACATACTGTAAATACTCCATAAAGGAATCTGTTATTTGCGCTCAGAGAGCTAAACCACACCTAGATTTTTATGCCACTAATTTATCTCACTTTGTGGACTTTCCCAGGAGGACACTCGTGCAACGGCAACCTGTTCACCCACCGCTTGAGAAAAGGCAGATTATCGCTGGAGGTTCCCCATTCAGTTGTTAGCAAATAAAAATGGCAAGTCTGCCATCCTGAGGAACAAAGATGATCTGCCTAAACCTCTGAACAATTGGGAACTTCCAGATGTAGACTTCCTGGATTGGGGGATTTTAGGGGACATCCCACTGCCACAATGTCCTGAATTCGGAACCGTATGGGCCGCCATTATACTAGAGGCACATCCCAGCTTGTCCCGTGATTCTAAGGCAAGCCATAGACTGTGTGTATTGCTTTCCTGCAACCAAAATTATGAGCATCCACTGACTTTTCTCAGTTCGAGTCTCTTGGTATGACGCCCCAAGAAATAAGATATCTTCTATCCCATAAAAAAGAAACTTTTACTTGGGGCCCACTTTACAAATGTCCCAAAAAAAAAAAACTCACCTCCCCAAATCCAGAAGATCATTTGGCTCTCCTATGTCTCATCTATAAGCTTTCAGGTCAAAGAATCATCCTATAAATTCTTTGCCAAATAGTATAGGACTCCTTCCTGCTTGGTGCAAATATTTCCAGGGACATATTCTATTTGCTGGAGGGGTTGTAACCAAAAAAGGCACATTTCTTTATTCATGGTAGTCCTGTCCCAAGATCAAGAGCTTTTAAAAAATTACACCCTAGATACAGAAGAGCGCTCTTAAACCAATTAAATGTACACCATTAAAATGTATTTTCCATGATATTCCCTCCTCTAAGTCATACAAAAATAGTGTAACCCTGCATCTACTGAAGGTGGGGAAAAGCTTGATTCCTAGATACCAGAAAAAGCTACATGCCCCACCATGTCAGAATGGAAGGGAGGAGTTAAATGACATTGTGGAGGGTAGGCGCTGGATCCATGATGTTAAGAACAAACATGGTGCATTTAGGGACACTAGCTGGAATAGCTGGATGTATTATTCATATGGTTTGTCAGAAACATACATAATCCAATGCTGCGTACACACGAGCAGACTTTACGGCAGACTTGGTCCGGAGTCCGGCGGACAATTCGATCATGTGTGGGCTCCAGCGGACTTTTTTTCCCAAAAGTTCGACGGACCTAGAAATGAAACACGGTTCAAATCTTTCCGACGGACTCGAGTCCGGTCGAAAAGTCCGCTCCTCTGTATGCTAGTCCGACGGACAAAAAACGACGCTAGGGCAGCTATTGGCTACTGGCTATGAACTTCCTTGTTTTAGTCCGGTCGTACGTCATCACGTACGAATCCGTCGGACTTTGGTTGATCGTGTGTAGGCAAGTCCGTTCATTCGGAAAGTCCGTCGAAAAGTCCGCCGGACCAAGTCTGCCGTAAAGTGCGCTCGTGTGTACGCGGCACTAGTCCCACCCATTTGATGGTATATGGATAGGCCCGTTGATAATTACGTGGTACATTCTATTACTATCTTTTTTGGACTGTATGACATAGTATTGGGACGCCTGCCTTTACACACACATGAACTTTAATGACACCCCAGTCTTAGTCCGTAGGGTTCAATATTGTGTTGGCTCACCCTTTGCAGCTATAACAGCTCCAACTCTTCTGGGAAGGCTGTCCACAAGGTTTAGGAGTGTGTCTATGGGAATGTTTGACCATTCTTCCAGAAGAGCATTTGTGAGGTCAGGCACTGATGTTGAATGAGAAGGCCTGGCTCACAGTCTCCATTCTAATGCATCCCAAAGGTGTTTTATCGGGTATAGGTGCAGGCCAGTCAAGTTCCTCCACCCCAGACTCACTCATCCATGTCTTTATGGAGCTTGCTTTGTGCACTGGTCCAAATCATTTGGTGGAGGGGGGATTGTTTTACAGGGGTTGGGCTTGGCCCCTTAGTTCTAGTGAAGGGAACTCTTGAGGCATCAGCATACCAAGACATTTTGGACAATTTCATGCTCCCAACTTTGTGGGAACAGTTTGGGGATGGCCCCTTCCTGTTCCAACATGACTGCGCACCAGTGCACAAAGCAAGGTCCGTAAAGACATGGATGAGCGAGTTTGGTGTGGAGGAACTTGACTGGCCTGCACAGAGTACTGACCTCAACCTGATAGAACACCTTTGGGATGAATCAGAGTGGAGACTGGGAGCCAGGCCTTCTCATCCAACATCAGTGCCTGACCTCACAAATGCGCTTCTGAAAGAATGGTCAAACATTCCCATAGACACACTCCTAAACCTTGTGGACGGCCTTCCCAGAAGAGTTGAAGCTGTTATAGCTGCAAAGGGTGAGCCAACTCCGTATTGAGCCCTAAGACTGGGATGCAATTAACCGTTTCCAGACTGCCCACTGCATATATACTGTGGCAGGGCGACCCGGCTGTGCAAAATCACATACCTGTACGTGATTTTGTGCACAAGATCTGGGGCGCACACGCACGCTGCTCCCGCTGTGATTGGACACAGTGGGAGCCAATCAGCGGGTCCATCGGCCACAGGGACCCGCCGATCTTCCGAGGAGAGGCAGAACGGAGGTCTGCTTATGTTAACCATGCAGATCCCCGTTCTGCCAGAGAGGACATTTGAGATCTGGTGTTTCTGCTAAGCTAAGCAGAAACACAGACCTCTGTTTTCCTCTAGTGCATCCATTCCCCCACAGTTAGAAAGCACTCCCTAGGAGCACACTTAACCCTTTGATTGCCCCCAATGTTAACCCCTTCCCTGCCAGTGTCATTTATACAGTGACAGTGCATTTTCTTAGCCCTGATCACTGTTTTGGTGTCACTGGTCCCCAGATTTGTCCACTAGGATATCGTAGTCCCGCTAAAAATCCCTGATCACCGCCGTCAATAGTAAAAACAATAAAAAAAATAAAAAGTCCATAAATCTATCCCAGAGTTTGTAGACGCTATACCTTTTGCGCAAACCAATCAATATACGCTTATTGGGATTTTTTTTACCAAAAATATGTAGCAGAATACATATTGGCCTAAATTGATGAAGAAATTAGATTTTTTTAATGGGTTTGTTTTATAGCATAAAGTAAAAAAAATATATATTTTTTTTTCAAAAGTGTTGGTCTCTTTTTGTTTATAGCGCAAAAAAAAACAAAAAAAAACGCAAAGGTGATCAAATACCACCAAAATAAAGCTCTATTTGTGGGGAAACAAGGCATACATTTTATTTGGTTACAGCGTCTCACGACTGCGCAATATTCAGTAAAAGTAACGCAGTGCTGTATTGCAAAAAATGGCCTGATCAAGATGGGGGTACAACCTTCTGGAGCTGAAGTGGTTAAGGTTTATGTGCATGTAAAGGCAGGTGTCCCAATACTTTTGGTAACAGTGTATATCTGCCTCCTGGCAGTTGGAGTCCAGCGCCCTTTATTGTTATATTTATCTGTATGTTTTTTTGTTTTTCTCATCAGTTTTGACAATGCACTGTATACTTGCCTTGATATGTTACTTAGTGCCCCTGACTTTGGATTTGTGTATGGTGCTGTTGATGACTTGCACTTATGTATTTGTTTCTTACTGAATGTACATGTCAAATTTGATTCCTTTGGTGCATTGATGGCATTTATTTAACTTTATACCCATTGGAATTGTTAACCCTTTAAAACCATCTGAGATTTCACTTTCCCTATTGACTCCGCCAGACCAAATTGTTGAAAGTTTGCTAAAATCTCAATATTTATTCTGAATTTTCAGGGAATCTGAGCATTCAAATCAAAGATTCAATACAGTGCCCTGAAAAAGTATTCATACCCCTTGAAATTGTCCACCTTTTGTCATGTTACAACCAAAAACGTAAATGTGTTTTATTGGGAGTTTATGTGATAGATAAACACAAAGTGGCACATAATTGTGAAGTGGAAGGAAAATGATAAATGGTTTTCAAAATGTTTTATAAATATGTGAAAAGTGTGGGGGGCATTTGTATTTACCCCCTTTACTCTGATACCCCTAACTAAAATCTAGTGGAACCAATTGCCTTCAGAAATCACCTAATTAGTAAATAGAGTCCACCTGTGTGTAATCTAATCTCAGTATAAATATAGCTGTTCTGTGAAGCCCTCATAGGTTTGTTAGAGAACCTTAGTGAACAAACAGCATCATGAAAGCCAAGGAACATACCAGATAGGTCAGGGATAAAGTTGTGGAGAAGTTTAAAGCAGGGTTAGGTTATAAAAAAATATCCCAAGCTTTGAGCATCTCATGGAGCACTGTTCAACCCATCCAAAAATGGAAAGAGTATGGCACAACTGCAAACCTACCAAGACATGGCTGTCCACCTAAACTGACAAGCCCAGCAAGGAGAGCATCCAAGAGGCCCATGGCAACTCTGGAGGAGCTGCAGAGATCCACAGCTCAGGTGGGAGAATCTGTCCACAGGACAACTATTAGTCGTGCACTCCACAAATCTAGCCTTTATGGAAGAGTGGCAAGAAGAAAGCCATTGTTGAAAAAAAGCCATAAGAAGTCCAGTTTGCAGTTTGCGAGAAGCCATGTGGGGGACACAGCAAACATGAAAGAAAGTGCTCTGAAGAGAACAAAATTCAACTTTTTGACCTAAAAAGAAAAATACTGTGTGTGGCAGAAAACTAGCATTGCACATCACCCTGCACACACCATCCCCACCGTGAAACATGGTGGTGGCAGCATCATGTTGTGGGTATGCTTTTTTTCAGCAGGGGCAGGGAAGCTGGTCAGAGTTGATGGTAAGATGGATGGAGCCATATACAGGGCAATCTTAGAAGAAAACCTGTTGGAGTCTGCAAAAGGCTTGAGACTGGGGTGGAGGTTCACCTTCCAGCAGAACAACGACCGAAAACATACAGCCAGAGCTACAATGGAATGGTTTAGATCAAAGCATATTCAAGTGTTAGAATAGCCCAGTCAAAGTCCAGACCTAAATCCAATTTAGAATCCATGGCAAGACTTGAAAATTGCTGGTCACAGACGCTCTCCATCCAATCTGACAGAGCTTAAGCTATTTTGCAAAGAAGAATGGGCAAAAATGTCCCTCTCTAGATGTGCAAAGCTGGTAGAGATATCCCCAAAGACTTGTAGCTGTAATTGAAGTGAAAGGTGGTTCTACAAAGTATTGACTCAGGGGGGCTGAATACAAATGCACATCACACTTTTCACATATTTATTTGTAAAAAAATTTGGAAAACCATTTATCACTTTCCTTCCACTTCACAATTTTGTGCCACTTTGTGTTGGTCTATCCCAATAAAATACATTTAATGTTTTTTGGTTGTAAAATGACAAAATGTGGAACATTTCAAGGGGTATGAATACTTTTTCAAGACACTGTAAATAATCTGATTGGGATGAACCAGTTATGTTCATAGATTTTAACTATTCTTTATGAAAAAGATGCAAATCCTTAAGTAATACAATTTCAGATCATTTAGAGGAAGGTACAGTAGATAGTATGATTTATAAATTTAGAAATAATGCAACTGTAACGTACCATATGTTCAATAGAAAATAAATCGCTCATAATAAAATGTTTGATATTGCAATGGTAACAACTAAATTATTACTAAACTATACACAGTTTAAAATAGCCCTTTTGTTGGCATTTAAAAACATTCAAGAGACTGCTGTACATTGTAAAAAATGTAATGTGCAGCATTGGTGAAACAAATTTTTGTAACTCTGTATTATTACCATTTTTACATTACCATAGCCGTATGCAAAACCTGTTTTAACATTGATGTGTCTGTATTGTCCTGTTTTGTTTACTCCACATGGATTCTGAAGGACTCCGTCTGATGTTCTCCAGCTGGGTGGTGGTTAGACAAGGTCTTTGTCTCAGGTTGTCTCATTGTCCACCTGGTGACTGGAGTTTAAATAATACAATTGGAGCCCTCGCATACTAGTCTGCTCTAAGAAAATCCTCTTTGCCTTAGAAAAGCTTTATAATACAAATAGTTATCTATTGTATTTTTTTTAAAGTTCGTTAAGCAACCGACAATGATGTCTTTATCTTTCCCCAGTAACTTAACAATTCACACCTTCAGTCATGTAGCTAAAAAAAACCACCCAACCCAGGCTTCCTGGCTGGGATTGGATTACGGTATGTCCTTTAGAACACCTTTCTTGGTCAATTGACATTACAAAACCTCCCAACATTTTGAGATGGGAAAAAAGGACATCTTTCAGCATGTAATTAAAGGATGTGCTCCAAGTTTCATGCACCACAAAGAATGAACATGTTAAAAAAATTCGGGCTGTGTCCATTAGTGCTTATTATTTCCACTTCTCTTCCTTCATAATGGATTTTCAAAATATCAAATGCAATAATATGGAGGCTGGGTGGAGGATAACACTTATTACAATTAAACTGTACATTTCCTAATTATATTTGTATATATCCACCCGAAAAGTGAGGGACAAAGGGATTTGGTTTGAAAAGAGGAGTCGGTTGGGATCTACGCAAAACATGTCAATTTCAATATGACTGACTAGGTTTTTTTTTGGGTGGGGGGGTTTGGTTTTCAAAGCTTTATTGGACAATTTTTTTATGATACATTTAGAAGTAGTTTACACTTGCTTCAAAACATGGCTTTGGACAGGCTTTTTAAAACTCTTTGATGCCAGTCAAAGCTCCTGTCACTAAATAAAATGGTTAGCTTACAGTCCTATTTACACCTTGCTTCAATGAGGCTTTGGTGGGCTTTTGGTGAGGCTTCGATGAGGCTTTGGTGGGGCTTCAGTGGGGCTTCAAGCAAGCTCTGCCATATACTTCTACAGAGACTTCTACGGAGGCTTTGAAGATGCTTTGAAGCACCACTGAAGCTATATGGGGTATAATTTTTGAAGCAAAGCAAAAGCAAGGTGTAAAAACAGGACTGTAAGCTAACCATTTTATTTAGTGACAGGAGCTTTGACTAGCATTCGGAGAGCTTTAACAAAGCCTGTTTGAAGCAAGTGTAAACTAGCCGTTAATGTGTGTTTAAGCTGAAGCAAGTGTAAATGAGCCCTTAGTCACATAAAAAATTTAACATCACAAATTCTCATTTGGCTTCATAAACAAACAAAAACTTAATTTGAGCCTGTTTGTCATTCAATTTTATATTTGTGCATAGACCTTTGCATCCCTATACTATCACCCATTAAAATAAATAGCAAAGATCAAAAAAGAGAAGTTAGAAAGAAAAGAAAGAAGCGACAAAGACAAAAGACAAAGAAGAAAAAAAGAAAGAGAAAAAAGGCTACGGACTTCCTTCACGGTTCCCTATATTCATATGTGGTGAGAAACTAGACCACAGGTACCTTCTCAAGGTATCTGAGGTGCTGAAGTCTTTCCAAGCCCCCCCCCCACATTTAGTTATGAATTTGGGGTATTTAATATTTAGGTTTGCTGGCAATTCCTCTATACGCATAATATAATTTAGTTCAGACACCCATTCTTTAATACTGGGAATGACACTAGAATTACAATGTCTGGGTATAATAGCCCCGGCTGCAGCAAAGATAAAGCATGTTGGACCCTTCTTAGCCATTTGTGGTGATCCTGGAAAAATAGACAGTAAGGCCAATTCTGATAGTTCAGGTAGCCTATTGAGAAAAGGGATGAGAATGGAAAAATAGGACAGTTGCTGAAGCTGGCCATAAATCTATTCCCAGACTCAAAAATTGTGATGGACTGTCTCGGTACTAATAACAAACAATGTGAATAATATAAAAACTATTTATTACATATAAAAATGACATACAGGGTACATTAAAATGACAATTTTGGAAGTAATTGTATTTAAAAAAACAAATACTCAGGGTTCCCCCGAAAAGTATCTGTTGTTGAAAAAATCTCAAAATTGATTTTTTTGCCTCTACTAGTTTCGCGGGTGACAGCTTTTTCACAAGGAATAATCTATAAAATAGATATTGAAGTAAAGCACAAATCGAATACATTACATTCAAGATTACAGACAAATAAGTTCAGCAAGTTGTACATTCAAAAATAGAGAAAATCATCAAATTGCTCATCAGGCTGTAAGATGATCATATGTGAAACCACGGGCCCGAACTAGAGGCCCCCCCCCCCGCGGCGGACAAGGGGGATATATGCGGGTATGAGTCTAAATAAAAAAGATGATATGTGGTGATGATACACAAGGGAGAATTTAATATGGTGGGTCACAGTCCACTCAATACAAGGGAAAGGGGGAGAAGAAAAAGAGAGAAGAGGGGGAAGGAGGGGGGGAGAAAGGGGGAAAGAAGGAAAGAGTGGAAGGGAGAAAAAGAGGGGAGAGGGAGGAGGTGAACGGAGAAAGAGGAAAGAAGAAAAGGGTAAGAAGGAGGAAAGAACAAAGGGGGATAGAAAAGGGGGGGTTTAAAGAAGGAAAGGGAAGGCAGTCCGCAGCCCCAAGGACAAAAAGAAATTAATGAGGGAATAAGAAGGAGAGGGGGGAGGGGGAGAGAAAGGGAGGGGGAGAGAAAGGGGGGGAGAGAAAGGGGGGAGAAGGGGGGGGAAGGGGGGGGAGAAAGGGTTATGTGATTGGGCAGGAGGAAGAGAGAGTGAAATTAAAGGAAGGGGGAAAAGGAAAAGGAGAGCGACAAAACAAGGGGAAAGAGGGGAGGATAGAAGGAAAAAAAATATATATATATAAAGGAGAAGAGATAATTGGGATGAAATGAGGTAAATATGAGGGACAAATAATTATGTGACAAAGATAGGGGAGCAGCAAAAAATAGCTCACCTGAAAACCAACATAACTATGTATAGATACATTTCAAAGCTCCAGGGGACAAGAGAGAACAATTCTGGTGCTTGGCATGAACAGATAAGTAGTGGAAAAGCCAGGCAGACTAGCTCAATCGTAAGCAGGCTCAATGAGCTCTTGTGAATAAAAGTAGATATCCAGCAAAATCCTAATATCAGCGCCTTGAAGATCACTCCAGGCTGAAGCCAGCATTGAACAAGGAACGGTCTGCAGAGTGGAAGGATATAATGGATAAGTAAAAGACCATGACAGCTCATGTAAGGACACCAATGTAAAGAGTCAGAACAGTGAGCAAGGGAGAATGAGGAGTATAAATTCTCCCCATAGTATTTGCCAAGATTCCTACCTGTTTGGAACCGTTCTATCGTATGTCCTCTAGGAGAGAGGATCCCCGGTGCTCATCCATGGGCCAAAAGCCCGTTAAATGAGCTCCCCGACCCGACCTGAAGACGCACAGCACACCGCCGCCAGGTGGCGTCGAAATGTCACCGGGTCAGACCCCCCACACTGCGCATGCACGTCAATAGACGCCACTGCGCAAGTGCGCGCCATATGAGTCAGTAGGCGGGGAGCCCAGAGATCAGGCGGAACAAGGAAGGGATAGACTCAAAAGATTACATCCAAGCCCAGGGGAGTCACATGTCCGCCAGTGGGAAGAAAAACATCCGGGTCATGCAGGAACACCAGGGCCAACCAGACAGAGGAGCAGTACTGTAAAAAATAAATTTTATTTGAGAAAACAAAACAATATACAAAATCAGGAGTAGGAATGAGTGTCGTGTTGGAGTTGAACCCATGTTCGACTCGAACATTGTGTGTTCGGTCGTACGCTGAATTACGAATGCCAAATTCGAGTGGAGCGTCACGGCCCATAATTCACTGCAGCATTGCAGTGCATTGCTGGCTGATGATTGGCCAAGCATGCACTATGACCCGCATGCTTGGCCAATTACAGCTCTGTGTGTACAGAGACAGAGAGAGACAGTGTCATTTGATTTAAGTTAGATAGAGTAGGCAGGTCGAGCCAGTTAGCTGCACTTACAGTGTAATGTGTATATATAGGCATCCCAGGTGTTGTGTGTGTATATATTATATATACACTGTATTCAGTTTAGCTAGATCCTTTTCTTCTCTTCCTAATATACTGACAGGCAGGCAGGTATTTTTACAGTATTTCAGTTGCACCTACAGTATAGCTACCTGCAGCCAGGTGCTTGTGTAGGCTCTTTAAAGTATTTCCAGCTACTGTACTGTGTACCCCGCACAATTGCACCTACTAAATAGCTACCTGCAGCCAGGTGCTTGTGTAAGGTCTTTGAAATATTTCCAGTTACTGTACTGTGCACCCTGCACAGTTGCACCTACAGTATAGCTACCTGCAGCCAGGTGCTTGTGTAGGCTCTTGAGGTATTTCCAGTTTCTGTACTGTGTACCCCACACAGTTGTACCTACAGTAAACCTACCTGCAGCTAGGTGCTTGTGTAGGTTCTTGAGGTATTTCCAGTTACTATACTGTGTACCCCGCACAGTTGCACCTACAATATAGCTAACTGCACCAGGTGCTTGTGTAGGCTCTTTGAAGTATTTTCAGTTACTGTACCCTGCACAGTTGCACCTTCATTATAGCTACCTGCAGCCAGGTGCTTGTGTAGGCTCTTTAAAGTATTTCCAGCTACTGTACTGTGTACCCCGCACAATTGCACCTACAGAATAGCTAACTGCAGCCAGGTGCTTGTGTAGGGTCTTGGAAGTATTTCCAGTTACTGTACTGTGTACCCCGCACAGTTGCACCTACATTATAGCTACCTGCAGCCAGGTGCTTGTGTAGGCTCTTGAGGTATTTCCAGTTTCTGTACTGTGTACCCCACACAGTTGTACCTACAGTAAACCTACCTGCAGCTAGGAGCTTGTGTAGGTACTTGAGTTACTATACTGTGTACCCCGCACAGTTGCACCTACAATATAGCTACCTGCACCAGATGCTTGTGTAGGCTCTTTGAACTATTTCCAGTTACTGTAGTGTGTACCCCACACAGATGTACCTACAGTAAAGCTACCTGCAGCTAGGTGCTTGTGCAGGTTGTTGAGGTATTTCCAGTTACTGTACTGTGTACTCCACACAGTTGCACCTACAGTATAGCTACCTGCAGCCATGTGCTTGTGTAGGCTCTTTGAAGTATTTCCAGTTACTGTACTGTGTACCCCACAAAGTTGCACATACAGTATAGCTACCTGCAGCCAGGTGCTTGTGTAGGCTCTTTGAAGTAGTTCCAGTAACTGTACTGTGTATCCCGCACAGTTGCACCTACAGTATAGCTACCTGCAGCCAGGTGCTTGTGTAGGCTCTTTGAACTATTTCCAGTTACTGTACTGTGTACCCCACACAGTTGTACCTACAGTAAAGCTACCTGCAGCTAGGTGCTTGTGTAGGTTGTTGAGGTATTTCCAGTTACTGTACTGTGTAACCCAGACAGTTGCACCTACAGAATAGCTACCTGCAGCCAGGTGCTTGTGTAGGGTCTTTGAAGAATTTCCAGTTACTGTACTGTGTACCCTGCACAATTACACCTACAGTATAGCTACCTGCAGCCAGGTGCTTGTGTAGGCTTTTTGAAGTACTTTCAGTTACTGTACTGTGTACCCCGCACAGTTGTACCTACAGTATAGCTACCTGCAGCCATGTGCTTGTGTACGCTATTTGAAGTATTTCCAGTTACTGTAGTGTGTACCTTGCACAGTTGCACCTACAGTATAGCTACCTGCAGCCAAATGCTTGTGTAGGCTCTTTGAAGTATTTCCAGTTACTGTACTGTGTACCCTGCACAATTACACCTACAGTATAGCTACCTGCAGCCAGGTGCTTGTGTAGGCTCTTTGAACTATTTCCAGTTACTGTAGTGTGTACCCCGCACAGTTGTACCTACAGTAAAGCTACCTGCAGCTAGGTGCTTGTGTAGGTTCTTGAGGTACTTCCAGTTACTGTACTGTGTACCCCGCACAGTTGCACCTACAGTATAGCTACCTGCAGCCAGGTGCTTGTGTAGGCTCTCTGAAGTATTTCCAGTTTCTGTACCCTGCACAGTTGCACCTACAGTATAGTTACCTGCAGCCAGTTGCTTGTGTAGGCTTTTGAAGTATTTCCAGTTACTGTACTGTGTACCCCGCACAGTTGCACCTATAGTATATTTGCCTGCAGCCAGGTGCTTGTGTAGGCTCTTTGAAGTATTTCCAGTTACTGTACCCCATACAGTTGCACCTACAGTATAGCTACCTGCAGCCAGGTGCTTGTGTAGGCTCTTTGAAGTATTTCCAGTTACTGTACTGTGTAACCCAGACAGTTGCACCTATAGAATAGCTACCTGCAGCCAGGTGCTTGTGTAGGGTCTTTGAAATATTTCCAGTTACTGTACTGTGTACCCCGCACAGTTGCACCTACAGTATAGCTACCTGCAGCCAGGTGCTTGTGTAGGCTCTTTGAAGTATTTCCAGTTACTGTACCCTGCACAGTTGCATCTACAGTATAGCTACCTACAGCCAGGTGCTTGTGTCGGCTCTCTGAAGTATTTCCAGTTACTGTACCCTGCACAGTTGCACCTACAGTATAGTTACCTGCAGCCAGTTGCTTGTGTAGGCTTTTGAAGTATTTCCAGTTACTGTACTGTGTACCCTGCACAGTGGTACCTACAGTATAGCTACCTGCAGCCATGTGCTTGTGTAGGCTATTTGAAGTATTTCCAGTTACTGTAGTGTGTACCTTGCACAGTTGCACCTACAGTATAGCTACCTGCAGCCAGGTGCTTGTGTAGGCTCTTTGAAGTATTTCCAGTTACTGTACTGTGTAACCCGCACAGTTGCACCTACAGAATAGCTACCTGCAGCCAGGTGCTTGTGTAGGGTCTTTGAAGTATTTCCAGTTACTGTACTGTGTACCCTGCACAATTACACCTACAGTATAGCTACCTGCAGCCAGGTGCTTGTGTAGGCTTTTTGAAGTATTTCCACTTACTGTACTGTGTACCCCACACAGTTGCACCTATAGTATATTTACCTGCAGCCAGGTGCTTGTGTAGGCTCTTTGAAGTATTTCCAGTTACTGTACCCCATACAGTTGCACCTACAGTATAGCTACCTGCAGCCAGGTGCTTGTGTAGGCTCTTTGAAGTATTTCCAGATACTGTACTGTGTAACCCAGACAGTTGCACCTACAGAATAGCTACCTGCAGCCAGGTGCTTGTGTAGGGTCTTTGAAGAATTTCCAGTTACTGTACTGTGTACCCTGCACAATTACACCTACAGTATAGCTACCTGCAGCTAGGTGCTTGTGTAGGCTTTTTGAAGTATTTTCAGTTACTGTACTGTGTACCCCGCACAGTTGTACCTACAGTAAAGCTACCTGCAGCTAGGTGCTTGTGTAGGTTCTTGAGGTACTTCCAGTTACTGTACTGTGTACCCCGCACAGTTGCACCTACAGTATAGCTACCTGCAGCCAGGTGCTTGTGTAGGCTCTCTGAAGTATTTCCAGTTTCTGTACCCTGCACAGTTGCACCTACAGTATAGTTACCTGCAGCCAGTTGCTTGTGTAGGCTTTTGAAGTATTTCCAGTTACTGTACTGTGTACCCCGCACAGTTGCACCTACAGTATAGCTACCTACAGCCAGGTGCTTGTGTCGGCTCTTTGAAGTATTTCCAGTTACTGTACCCCGCACAGTTGCACCTACAGTATAGCTACCTGCAGCCAGGTGCTTGTGTAGGCTCTTTGAAGTATTTCCAGCTACTGTATTGTGTACCCCGCACAGTTGCACCTATAGAATAGCTACCTGCAGCCAGGTGCTTGTGTAGGGTCTTTGAAGTATTTCCAGTTACTGTACTGTGTACCCCGCACAGTTGCACCTACAGTATAGCTACCTGCAGCCAGGTGCTTGTGTAGGCTCTTTGAAGTATTTCCAGTTACTGTACCCTGCACAGTTGCATATACAGTATAGCTACCTGCAGCCAGGTGCTTGTGTCGGCTCTCTGAAGTATTTCCAGTTACTGTACCCAGCACAGTTGCACCTACAGTATCACTACCTGTAGCCAGGTGCTTGTGTAGGCTCTTTGAAGTTTTTCCAGTTACTGTACTGTGTACCCCGCTCAGTTGCACCTACTGTATAGCTACCTGCAGCCAGGTGCTTGTGTAGGGTCTTTGAAGTATTTCCAGTTACTGTACTGTATACCCTGCACAGTTGCACCTACAGTATAGCTACCTGCAGCCAGGTGTTTGTGTAGGCATTTTGAAGTATTTCTAGTTAATGTACCCTTCATAGTTGCATCTACAGTATAGCTACCTGCAGCCAGGTGCTTGTGTAAGCTCTTTGAAGCATTTCTACTGTACTGTGTACCCGCACAGTTGCACCTACAGAATAGATACCTGCTGCCAGGTGCTTGTGTAGGGTGTTTGAAGTATTTCCAGTTACTGTACTGTGTACCCTGCACAATTGCACCTACAGTATAGCTACCTGCAGCCAGGTGCTTGTGTAGGCTCTTGAAGTATTTCCAGTTACTATACTGTGTACCCCGCACAGTTGCTCCTACAGTATATCTACCTGCAGCCAGGTGCTTGTGTAGGCTCTTTCAAGTATTTCCAGTTACTGTACTGTGTACCCCACACAGTTGCAGCTACAGTATAGCTACCTGCAGCCATGTGCTTGTGAAGGCTTTTTGAAGTATTTCCAGTTACTGTAATGTTTACCTAGCACAGTTGCACCTACAGTATAGCTACCTGCAGCTGGGTGCTTGTGTATGTTCTTGAGGTATTTCCAGTTACTATACTGTGTACCCCACACAGTTGCAGCTACAGTATAGCTACCTGCAGCCGTGTGCTTGTGTAGGCACTTTGAAGTATTTCCAGTTACTGTACTGTGTACCCCGCACAGTTGCACCTACAGAATAGATATCTGCAGCCAGGTGCTTGTGTAGGTTCTTGTAGTATTTCCAGTTACTGTACTGTGAACCCTGCACAGTTTCACCTACAATATAGCTACCTGCACCAGGTGCTTGTGTAGGCTCTTGAAGTATTTCCAGTTACTGTACTGTGAACCCCGCACAGTTTCACCTACAATATAGCTACCTGCACCAGGTGCTTGTGTAGGCTCTTTGAAGTATTTTCAGTTACTGTACTGTGTACCCAGCACAGTTGCACCTACAGTATAGATACCTGCATCCAGGTGCTTGTGTAAGCTCTTTGAAGCATTTCTACTGTAATGTGTACCCCGCACCGTTGTACCTACAGTAAAGCTACCTGCAGCTAGGTGCTTGTGTAGGTTCTTGAGGTATTTCCAGTTACTATACTGTGTACACCGCACAGTTGCACCTACAATATAGCGACCTTCACCAGGTGCTTATGTAGGCTCTTTGAAGTATTTCCAGTTACTGTACTGTGTACCCCGCACAGTTGCACCTACAGTATAGCTACCTGCAGCCAGGTGTTTGTGTAGGCTCTTGAAGTATTTCCAATTACTTTACTGTGTACCCTGCACAATTGCACCTACAGTATAGCTACCTGCAGCCAGGTGCTTGTGTAGGCTCTTGAAGTATTTCCAGTTACTATACTGTGTACCCCGCACAGTTGATCCTACAGTATAGCTACCTGCAGCCAGGTGCTTGTGTAGGTTCTTGAGTTACTATACTGTGTACCCCGCGCAGTTGCACCTACAATATAGCTACCTGCACCAGATGCTGGTGTAGGCTCTTTGAACTATTTCCAGTTACTGTAGTGTGTACCCCACACAGATGTACCTACAGTAAAGCTACCTGCAGCTAGGTGCTTGTGCAGGTTGTTGAGGTATTTCCAGTTACTGTACTGTGTACCCCACACAGTTGCACCTACAGTATAGCTACCTGCAGCCATGTGCTTGTGTAGGCTCTTTGAAGAATTTCCAGTTACTGTACTGTGTACCCCACAAAGTTGCACCTACAGTATAGCTACCTGCAGCCAGGTGCTTGTGTAAGCTCTTTGAAGTAGTTCCAGTAACTGTACTGTGTATCAGTATAGCTACCTGCAGTATAGCTACCTGCAGCCAGGTGCTTGTGTAGGCTCTTTGAACTATTTCCAGTTACTGTACTGTGTACCCCACACAGTTGTACCTACAGTAAAGCTACCTGCAGCTAGGTGCTTGTGTAGGTTGTTGAGGTATTTCCAGTTACTGTACTGTGTAACCCAGACAGTTGCACCTACAGAATAGCTACCTGCAACCAGGTGCTTGTGTAGGGTCTTTGAAGAATTTCCAGTTACTGTACTGTGTACCCTGCACAATTACACCTACAGTATAGCTACCTGCAGCCAGGTGCTTGTGTAGGCTTTTTGAAGTATTTTCAGTTACTGTACTGTGTACCCCGCACAGTTGTACCTACAGTAAAGCTACCTGCAGCTAGGTGCTTGTGTAGGTTCTTGAGGTACTTCCAGTTACTGTACTGTGTACCCCGCACAGTTGCACCTACAGTATAGCTACCTGCAGGCAGGTGCTTGTGTAGGCTCTCTGAAGTATTTCCAGTTACTATACCCTGCACAGCTGCACCTACAGTATAGTTACCTGCAGCCAGTTGCTTGTGTAGGCTTTTGAAGTATTTCCAGTTACTGTACTGTGTACCCCGCACAGTTGCACCTACAGTATAGCTACCTACAGCCAGGTGCTTGTGTCGGCTCTCTGAAGTATTTCCAGTTACTGTACCCTGCACAGTTGCACCTACAGTATAGTTACCTGCAGCCAGTTGCTTGTGTAGGCTTTTGAAGTATTTCCAGTTACTGTACTGTGTACCCTGCACAGTGGTACCTACAGTATAGCTACCTGCAGCCATGTGCTTGTGTAGGCTATTTGAAGTATTTCCAGTTACTGTAGTGTGTACCTTGCACAGTTGCACCTACAGTATAGCTACCTGCAGCCAGGTGCTTGTGTAGGCTCTTTGAAGTATTTCCAGTTACTGTACTGTGTACCCTGCACAATTACACCTACAGTATAGCTACCTGCAGTCAGGTGCTTTTGTAGGCTTTTTGAAGTATTTTCAGTTACTGTACTGTGTACCCCGCACAGTTGTACCTACAGTAAAGCTACCTGCAGCTAGGTGCTTGTGTAGGTTCTTGAGGTACTTCCAGTTACTGTACTGTGTACCCCGCACAGTTGCACCTACAGTATAGCTACCTGCAGCCAGGTGCTTGTGTAGGCTCTCTGAAGTATTTCCAGTTTCTGTACCCTGCACAGTTGCACCTACAGTATAGTTACCTGCAGCCAGTTGCTTGTGTAGGCTTTTGAAGTATTTCCAGTTACTGTACTGTGTACCCCGCACAGTTGCACCTATAGTATATTTACCTGCAGCCAGGTGCTTGTGTAGGCTCTTTGAAGTATTTCCAGTTACTGTACCCCATACAGTTGCACCTACAGTATAGCTACCTTCAGCCAGGTGCTTGTGTAGGCTCTTTGAAGTATTTCCAGTTACTGTACCCTGCACAGTTGCATCTACAGTATAGCTACCTACAGCCAGGTGCTTGTGTCGGCTCTCTGAAGTATTTCCAGTTACTGTACCCTGCACAGTTGCACCTACAGTATAGTTACCTGCAGCCAGTTGCTTGTGTAGGCTTTTGAAGTATTTCCAGTTACTGTACTGTGTACCCTGCACAGTGGTACCTACAGTATAGCTACCTGCAGCCATGTGCTTGTGTAGGCTATTTGAAGTATTTCCAGTTACTGTAGTGTGTACCTTGCACAGTTGCACCTACAGTATAGCTACCTGCAGCCAGGTGCTTGTGTAGGCTCTTTGAAGTATTTCCAGTTACTGTACTGTGTAACCCGCACAGTTGCACCTACAGAATAGCTACCTGCAGCCAGGTGCTTGTGTAGGGTCTTTGAAGTATTTCCAGTTACTGTACTGTGTACCCTGCACAATTACACCTACAGTATAGCTACCTGCAGCCAGGTGCTTGTGTAGGCTCTTTGAAGTATTTCCAGTTACTATACTGTGTAACCCGCACAGTTGCACCTACAGAATAGCTACCTGCAGCCAGGTGCTTGTGTAGGGTCTTTGAAGTATTTCCAGTTACTGTACTGTGTACCCTGCACAATTACACCTACAGTATAGCTACCTGCAGCCAGGTGCTTGTGTAGGCTTTTTGAAGTATTTCCACTTACTGTACTGTGTACCCCACACAGTTGCACCTATAGTATATTTACCTGCAGCCAGGTGCTTGTGTAGGCTCTTTGAAGTATTTCCAGTTACTGTACCCCATACAGTTGCACCTACAGTATAGCTACCTGCAGCCAGGTGCTTGTGTAGGCTCTTTGAAGTATTTCCAGTTACTGTACTGTGTAACCCAGACAGTTGCACCTACAGAATAGCTACCTGCAGCCAGGTGCTTGTGTAGGGTCTTTGAAGAATTTCCAGTTACTGTACTGTGTACCCTGCACAATTGCACCTACAGTATAGTTACCTGCAGCTAGTTGCTTGTGTAGGCTTTTGAAGTATTTCCAGTTACTGTACTGTGTACCCCGAACAGTTGCACCTACAGTATAGCTACCTACAGCCAGGTGCTTGTGTCGGCTCTCTGAAGTATTTCCAGTTACTGTACCCTGCACAGTTGCACCTACAGTATAGTTACCTGCAGCCAGTTGCTTGTGTAGGCTTTTAAAGTATTTCCAGTTACTGTACTGTGTACCCTGCACAGTGGTACCTACAGTATAGCTACCTGCAGCCATGTGCTTGTGTAGGCTATTTGAAGTATTTCCAGTTACTGTAGTGTGTACCTTGCACAGTTGCACCTACAGTATAGCTACCTGCAGCCAGGTGCTTGTGTAGGCTCTTTGAAGTATTTCCAGTTACTGTACTGTGTACCCTGCACAATTACACCTACAGTATAGCTACCTGCAGTCAGGTGCTTTTGTAGGCTTTTTGAAGTATTTTCAGTTACTGTACTGTGTACCCCGCACAGTTGTACCTACAGTAAAGCTACCTGCAGCTAGGTGCTTGTGTAGGTTCTTGAGGTACTTCCAGTTACTGTACTGTGTACCCCGCACAGTTGCACCTACAGTATAGCTACCTGCAGCCAGGTGCTTGTGTAGGCTCTCTGAAGTATTTCCAGTTTCTGTACCCTGCACAGTTGCACCTACAGTATAGTTACCTGCAGCCAGTTGCTTGTGTAGGCTTTTGAAGTATTTCCAGTTACTGTACTGTGTACCCCGCACAGTTGCACCTATAGTATATTTACCTGCAGCCAGGTGCTTGTGTAGGCTCTTTGAAGTATTTCCAGTTACTGTACTGTGTAACCCAGACAGTTGCACCTATAGAATAGCTACCTGCAGCCAGGTGCTTGTGTAGGGTCTTTGAAGTATTTCCAGTTACTGTACTGTGTACCACGCACAGTTGCACCTACAGTATAGCTACCTGCAGCCAGGTGCTTGTGTAGGCTCTTTGAAGTATTTCCAGTTACTGTACCCTGCACAGTTGCATCTACAGTATAGCTACCTACAGCCAGGTGCTTGTGTCGGCTCTCTGAAGTATTTCCAGTTACTGTACCCTGCACAGTTGCACCTACAGTATAGTTACCTGCAGCCAGTTGCTTGTGTAGGCTTTTGAAGTATTTCCAGTTACTGTACTGTGTACCCTGCACAGTGGTACCTACAGTATAGCTACCTGCAGCCATGTGCTTGTGTAGGCTATTTGAAGTATTTCCAGTTACTGTAGTGTGTACCTTGCACAGTTGCACCTACAGTATAGCTACCTGCAGCCAGGTGCTTGTGTAGGCTCTTTGAAGTATTTCCAGTTACTGTACTGTGTAACCCGCACAGTTGCACCTACAGAATAGCTACCTGCAGCCAGGTGCTTGTGTAGGGTCTTTGAAGTATTTCCAGTTACTGTACTGTGTACCCTGCACAATTACACCTACAGTATAGCTACCTGCAGCCAGGTGCTTGTGTAGGCTTTTTGAAGTATTTCCACTTACTGTACTGTGTACCCCACACAGTTGCACCTATAGTATATTTACCTGCAGCCAGGTGCTTGTGTAGGCTCTTTGAAGTATTTCCAGTTACTGTACCCCATACAGTTGCACCTACAGTATAGCTACCTGCAGCCAGGTGCTTGTGTAGGCTCTTTGAAGTATTTCCAGTTACTGTACTGTGTAACCCAGACAGTTGCACCTACAGAATAGCTACCTGCAGCCAGGTGCTTGTGTAGGGTCTTTGAAGAATTTCCAGTTACTGTACTGTGTACCCTGCACAATTGCACCTACAGTATAGCTACCTGTAGCCAGGTGCTTGTGTAGGCTTTTTGAAGTATTTTCAGTTACTGTACTGTGTACCCCGCACAGTTGTACCTACAGTAAAGCTACCTGCAGCTAGGTGCTTGTGTAGGTTCTTGAGGTACTTCCAGTTACTGTACTGTGTACCCCGCACAGTTGCACCTACAGTATAGCTACCTGCAGCCAGGTGCTTGTGTAGGCTCTCTGAAGTATTTCCAGTTTCTGTACCCTGCACAGTTGCACCTACAGTATAGTTACCTGCAGCCAGTTGCTTGTGTAGGCTTTTGAAGTATTTCCAGTTACTGTACTGTGTACCCCGCACAGTTGCACCTACAGTATAGCTACCTACAGCCAGGTGCTTGTGTCGGCTCTTTGAAGTATTTCCAGTTACTGTACCCCGCACAGTTGCACCTACAGTATAGCTACCTGCAGCCAGGTGCTTGTGTAGGCTCTTTGAAGTATTTCCAGCTACTGTATTGTGTACCCCGCACAGTTGCACCTATAGAATAGCTACCTGCAGCCAGGTGCTTGTGTAGGGTCTTTGAAGTATTTCCAGTTACTGTACTGTGTACCCCGCACAGTTGCACCTACAGTATAGCTACCTGCAGCCAGGTGCTTGTGTAGGCTCTTTGAAGTATTTCCAGTTACTGTACCCTGCACAGTTGCATCTACAGTATAGCTACCTGCAGCCAGGTGCTTGTGTCGGCTCTCTGAAGTATTTCCAGTTACTGTACCCAGCACAGTTGCACCTACAGTATCACTACCTGTAGCCAGGTGCTTGTGTAGGCTCTTTGAAGTTTTTCCAGTTACTGTACTGTGTACCCCGCTCAGTTGCACCTACTGTATAGCTACCTGCAGCCAGGTGCTTGTGTAGGGTCTTTGAAGTATTTCCAGTTACTGTACTGTGTACCCTGCACAGTTGCACCTACAGTATAGCTACCTGCAGCCAGGTGTTTGTGTAGGCATTTTGAAGTATTTCCAGTTAATGTACCCTTCATAGTTGCATCTACAGTATAGCTACCTGCAGCCAGGTGCTTGTGTAAGCTCTTTGAAGCATTTCTACTGTACTGTGTACCCGCACAGTTGCACCTACAGAATAGATACCTGCTGCCAGGTGCTTGTGTAGGGTGTTTGAAGTATTTCCAGTTACTGTACTGTGTACCCTGCACAATTGCACCTACAGTATAGCTACCTGCAGCCAGGTGCTTGTGTAGGCTCTTGAAGTATTTCCAGTTACTATACTGTGTACCCCGCACAGTTGCTCCTACAGTATATCTACCTGCAGCCAGGTGCTTGTGTAGGCTCTTTCAAGTATTTCCAGTTACTGTACTGTGTACCCCGCACAGTTGCAGCTACAGTATAGCTACCTGCAGCCATGTGCTTGTGAAGGCTCTTTGAAGTATTTCCAGTTACTGTAATGTGTACCTAGCACAGTTGCACCTACAGTATAGCTACCTGCAGCTGGGTGCTTGTGTATGTTCTTGAGGTATTTCCAGTTACTATACTGTGTACCCTGCACAATTGCACCTACAGTATAGCTACCTGCAGCCAGGTGCTTGTGTAGGCTCTTTGAAGTATTTCCAGTTACTGTACTGTGTACCCCGCACAGTTGCACCTAAAGAATAGATATCTGCAGCCAGGTGCTTGTGTAGGTTCTTGTAGTATTTCCAGTTACTGTACTGTGAACCCCGCACAGTTTCACCTACAATATAGCTACCTGCACCAGGTGCTTGTGTAGGCTCTTGAAGTATTTCCAGTTACTGTACTGTGAACCCCGCACAGTTTCACCTACAGTATAGCTACCTGCATCCAGGTGCTTGTGTAAGCTCTTTGAAGCATGTCTACTGTAAGGTGTACCCCGCACAGTTGAACCTACAGTAAAGCTACCTGCAGCTAGGTGCTTGTGTAGGTTCTTGAGGTATTTCCAGTTACTATACTGTGTACACCGCACAGTTGCACCTACAATATAGCTACCTTCACCAGGTGCTTGTGTAGGCTCTTTGAAGTATTTCCAGTTACTGTACTGTGTACTCCGCACAGTTGCACCTACAGTATAGCTACCTGCAGCCAGGTGTTTGTGTAGGCTCTTGAAGTATTTCCAATTACTTTACTGTGTACCCTGCACAATTGCACCTACAGTATAGCTACCTGCAGCCAGGTGCTTGTGTAGGCTCTTGAAGTATTTCCAGTTACTATACTGTGTACCCCGCACAGTTGATCCTACAGTATAGCTACCTGCAGCCAGGTGCTTGTGTAGGTTCTTGTAGTATTTCCAGTTACTGTACTGTGCACCCCGCTCAGTTGCACCTACAGTATAGCTACCTGCATCCAAGTGCTTGTGTAGGCTCTTGAAGTATTTCCAGTTACTGTACTGTGAACCCCGCACAGTTTCACCTACAATATAGCTACCTGCACCAGGTGCTTGTGTAGGCTCTTTGAAGTATTTCCAGTTACTGTACTGTGTACCCCGCACAGTTGCACCTACAGTATAGCTACCTGCATCCAGGTGCTTGTGTAAGCTCTTGAAGTATTTCCAGTTACTGTACTGTGTAACCCGCACAGTTGCACCTACAGAATAGCTACCTGCAGCCAGGTGCTTGTGTAGGCTCTTTGAAGTATTTCCAGCTACTGTATTGTGTACCCCGCACAGTTGCACCTATAGAATAGCTACCTGCAGCCAGGTGCTTGTGTAGGGTCTTTGAAGTATTTCCAGTTACTGTACTGTGTACCCCGCACAGTTGAACCTACAGTATAGCTACCTGCAGCCAGGTGCTTGTGTAGGCTCTTTGAAGTATTTCCAGTTACTGTACTGTGTACTCCGCACAGTTGCACCTACAGTATAGCTACCTGCAGCCAGGTGTTTGTGTAGGCTCTTGAAGTATTTCCAATTACTTTACTGTGTACCCTGCACAATTGCACCTACAGTATAGCTACCTGCAGCCAGGTGCTTGTGTAGGCTCTTGAAGTATTTCCAGTTACTATACTGTGTACCCCGCACAGTTGATCCTACAGTATAGCTACCTGCAGCCAGGTGCTTGTGTAGGTTCTTGTAGTATTTCCAGTTACTGTACTGTGCACCCCGCTCAGTTGCACCTACAGTATAGCTACCTGCATCCAAGTGCTTGTGTAGGCTCTTGAAGTATTTCCAGTTACTGTACTGTGAACCCCGCACAGTTTCACCTACAATATAGCTACCTGCACCAGGTGCTTGTGTAGGCTCTTTGAAGTATTTCCAGTTACTGTACTGTGTACCCCGCACAGTTGCACCTACAGTATAGCTACCTGCAGCCAGGTGCTTGTGTAGGCTCTTTGAAGTATTTCCAGTTACTGTACTGTGTACCCCGCACAGTTGCACCTAAAGAATAGATATCTGCAGCCAGGTGCTTGTGTAGGTTCTTGTAGTATTTCCAGTTACTGTACTGTGAACCCCGCACAGTTTCACCTACAATATAGCTACCTGCACCAGGTGCTTGTGTAGGCTCTTGAAGTATTTCCAGTTACTGTACTGTGAACCCCGCACAGTTTCACCTACAGTATAGCTACCTGCATCCAGGTGCTTGTGTAAGCTCTTTGAAGCATGTCTACTGTAAGGTGTACCCCGCACAGTTGAACCTACAGTAAAGCTACCTGCAGCTAGGTGCTTGTGTAGGTTCTTGAGGTATTTCCAGTTACTATACTGTGTACACCGCACAGTTGCACCTACAATATAGCTACCTTCACCAGGTGCTTGTGTAGGCTCTTTGAAGTATTTCCAGTTACTGTACTGTGTACTCCGCACAGTTGCACCTACAGTATAGCTACCTGCAGCCAGGTGTTTGTGTAGGCTCTTGAAGTATTTCCAATTACTTTACTGTGTACCCTGCACAATTGCACCTACAGTATAGCTACCTGCAGCCAGGTGCTTGTGTAGGCTCTTGAAGTATTTCCAGTTACTATACTGTGTACCCCGCACAGTTGCACCTACAGAATAGCTACCTGCAGCCAGGTGCTTGTGTAGGGTCTTTGAAGTATTTCCAGTTACTGTACTGTGTACCCTGCACAATTACACCTACAGTATAGCTACCTGCAGCCAGGTGCTTGTGTAGGCTTTTTGAAGTATTTCCACTTACTGTACTGTGTACCCCACACAGTTGCACCTATAGTATATTTACCTGCAGCCAGGTGCTTGTGTAGGCTCTTTGAAGTATTTCCAGTTACTGTACCCCATACAGTTGCACCTACAGTATAGCTACCTGCAGCCAGGTGCTTGTGTAGGCTCTTTGAAGTATTTCCAGTTACTGTACTGTGTAACCCAGACAGTTGCACCTACAGAATAGCTACCTGCAGCCAGGTGCTTGTGTAGGGTCTTTGAAGAATTTCCAGTTACTGTACTGTGTACCCTGCACAATTGCACCTACAGTATAGTTACCTGCAGCCAGTTGCTTGTGTAGGCTTTTGAAGTATTTCCAGTTACTGTACTGTGTACCCCGCACAGTTGCACCTACAGTATAGCTACCTACAGCCAGGTGCTTGTGTCGGCTCTCTGAAGTATTTCCAGTTACTGTACCCTGCACAGTTGCACCTACAGTATAGTTACCTGCAGCCAGTTGCTTGTGTAGGCTTTTAAAGTATTTCCAGTTACTGTACTGTGTACCCTGCACAGTGGTACCTACAGTATAGCTACCTGCAGCCATGTGCTTGTGTAGGCTATTTGAAGTATTTCCAGTTACTGTAGTGTGTACCTTGCACAGTTGCACCTACAGTATAGCTACCTGCAGCCAGGTGCTTGTGTAGGCTCTTTGAAGTATTTCCAGTTACTGTACTGTGTACCCTGCACAATTACACCTACAGTATAGCTACCTGCAGTCAGGTGCTTTTGTAGGCTTTTTGAAGTATTTTCAGTTACTGTACTGTGTACCCCGCACAGTTGTACCTACAGTAAAGCTACCTGCAGCTAGGTGCTTGTGTAGGTTCTTGAGGTACTTCCAGTTACTGTACTGTGTACCCCGCACAGTTGCACCTACAGTATAGCTACCTGCAGCCAGGTGCTTGTGTAGGCTCTCTGAAGTATTTCCAGTTTCTGTACCCTGCACAGTTGCACCTACAGTATAGTTACCTGCAGCCAGTTGCTTGTGTAGGCTTTTGAAGTATTTCCAGTTACTGTACTGTGTACCCCGCACAGTTGCACCTATAGTATATTTACCTGCAGCCAGGTGCTTGTGTAGGCTCTTTGAAGTATTTCCAGTTACTGTACTGTGTAACCCAGACAGTTGCACCTATAGAATAGCTACCTGCAGCCAGGTGCTTGTGTAGGGTCTTTGAAGTATTTCCAGTTACTGTACTGTGTACCACGCACAGTTGCACCTACAGTATAGCTACCTGCAGCCAGGTGCTTGTGTAGGCTCTTTGAAGTATTTCCAGTTACTGTACCCTGCACAGTTGCATCTACAGTATAGCTACCTACAGCCAGGTGCTTGTGTCGGCTCTCTGAAGTATTTCCAGTTACTGTACCCTGCACAGTTGCACCTACAGTATAGTTACCTGCAGCCAGTTGCTTGTGTAGGCTATTTGAAGTATTTCCAGTTACTGTAGTGTGTACCTTGCACAGTTGCACCTACAGTATAGCTACCTGCAGCCAGGTGCTTGTGTAGGCTCTTTGAAGTATTTCCAGTTACTGTACTGTGTAACCCGCACAGTTGCACCTACAGAATAGCTACCTGCAGCCAGGTGCTTGTGTAGGGTCTTTGAAGTATTTCCAGTTACTGTACTGTGTACCCTGCACAATTACACCTACAGTATAGCTACCTGCAGCCAGGTGCTTGTGTAGGCTTTTTGAAGTATTTCCACTTACTGTACTGTGTACCCCACACAGTTGCACCTATAGTATATTTACCTGCAGCCAGGTGCTTGTGTAGGCTCTTTGAAGTATTTCCAGTTACTGTACCCCATACAGTTGCACCTACAGTATAGCTACCTGCAGCCAGGTGCTTGTGTAGGCTCTTTGAAGTATTTCCAGTTACTGTACTGTGTAACCCAGACAGTTGCACCTACAGAATAGCTACCTGCAGCCAGGTGCTTGTGTAGGGTCTTTGAAGAATTTCCAGTTACTGTACTGTGTACCCTGCACAATTGCACCTACAGTATAGCTACCTGTAGCCAGGTGCTTGTGTAGGCTTTTTGAAGTATTTTCAGTTACTGTACTGTGTACCCCGCACAGTTGTACCTACAGTAAAGCTACCTGCAGCTAGGTGCTTGTGTAGGTTCTTGAGGTACTTCCAGTTACTGTACTGTGTACCCCGCACAGTTGCACCTACAGTATAGCTACCTGCAGCCAGGTGCTTGTGTAGGCTCTCTGAAGTATTTCCAGTTTCTGTACCCTGCACAGTTGCACCTACAGTATAGTTACCTGCAGCCAGTTGCTTGTGTAGGCTTTTGAAGTATTTCCAGTTACTGTACTGTGTACCCCGCACAGTTGCACCTACAGTATAGCTACCTACAGCCAGGTGCTTGTGTCGGCTCTTTGAAGTATTTCCAGTTACTGTACCCCGCACAGTTGCACCTACAGTATAGCTACCTGCAGCCAGGTGCTTGTGTAGGCTCTTTGAAGTATTTCCAGCTACTGTATTGTGTACCCCGCACAGTTGCACCTATAAAATAGCTACCTGCAGCCAGGTGCTTGTGTAGGGTCTTTGAAGTATTTCCAGTTACTGTACTGTGTACCCCGCACAGTTGCACCTACAGTATAGCTACCTGCAGCCAGGTGCTTGTGTAGGCTCTTTGAAGTATTTCCAGTTACTGTACCCTGCACAGTTGCATCTACAGTATAGCTACCTGCAGCCAGGTGCTTGTGTCGGCTCTCTGAAGTATTTCCAGTTACTGTACCCAGCACAGTTGCACCTACAGTATCACTACCTGTAGCCAGGTGCTTGTGTAGGCTCTTTGAAGTTTTTCCAGTTACTGTACTGTGTACCCCGCTCAGTTGCACCTACTGTATAGCTACCTGCAGCCAGGTGCTTGTGTAGGGTCTTTGAAGTATTTCCAGTTACTGTACTGTGTACCCTGCACAGTTGCACCTACAGTATAGCTACCTGCAGCAGGGGGGTTTGTGTAGGCATTTTGAAGTATTTCCAGTTAATGTACCCTTCATAGTTGCATCTACAGTATAGCTACCTGCAGCCAGGTGCTTGTGTAAGCTCTTTGAAGCATTTCTACTGTACTGTGTACCCGCACAGTTGCACCTACAGAATAGATACCTGCTGCCAGGTGCTTGTGTAGGGTGTTTGAAGTATTTCCAGTTACTGTACTGTGTACCCTGCACAATTGCACCTACAGTATAGCTACCTGCAGCCAGGTGCTTGTGTAGGCTCTTGAAGTATTTCCAGTTACTATACTGTGTACCCCGCACAGTTGCTCCTACAGTATATCTACCTGCAGCCAGGTGCTTGTGTAGGCTCTTTCAAGTATTTCCAGTTACTGTACTGTGTACCCCGCACAGTTGCAGCTACAGTATAGCTACCTGCAGCCATGTGCTTGTGAAGGCTCTTTGAAGTATTTCCAGTTACTGTAATGTGTACCTAGCACAGTTGCACCTACAGTATAGCTACCTGCAGCTGGGTGCTTGTGTATGTTCTTGAGGTATTTCCAGTTACTATACTGTGTACCCTGCACAATTGCACCTACAGTATAGCTACCTGCAGCCAGGTGCTTGTGTAGGCTCTTTGAAGTATTTCCAGTTACTGTACTGTGTACCCCGCACAGTTGCACCTAAAGAATAGATATCTGCAGCCAGGTGCTTGTGTAGGTTCTTGTAGTATTTCCAGTTACTGTACTGTGAACCCCGCACAGTTTCACCTACAATATAGCTACCTGCACCAGGTGCTTGTGTAGGCTCTTGAAGTATTTCCAGTTACTGTACTGTGAACCCCGCACAGTTTCACCTACAGTATAGCTACCTGCATCCAGGTGCTTGTGTAAGCTCTTTGAAGCATGTCTACTGTAAGGTGTACCCCGCACAGTTGAACCTACAGTAAAGCTACCTGCAGCTAGGTGCTTGTGTAGGTTCTTGAGGTATTTCCAGTTACTATACTGTGTACACCGCACAGTTGCACCTACAATATAGCTACCTTCACCAGGTGCTTGTGTAGGCTCTTTGAAGTATTTCCAGTTACTGTACTGTGTACTCCGCACAGTTGCACCTACAGTATAGCTACCTGCAGCCAGGTGTTTGTGTAGGCTCTTGAAGTATTTCCAATTACTTTACTGTGTACCCTGCACAATTGCACCTACAGTATAGCTACCTGCAGCCAGGTGCTTGTGTAGGCTCTTGAAGTATTTCCAGTTACTATACTGTGTACCCCGCACAGTTGATCCTACAGTATAGCTACCTGCAGCCAGGTGCTTGTGTAGGTTCTTGTAGTATTTCCAGTTACTGTACTGTGCACCCCGCTCAGTTGCACCTACAGTATAGCTACCTGCATCCAAGTGCTTGTGTAGGCTCTTGAAGTATTTCCAGTTACTGTACTGTGAACCCCGCACAGTTTCACCTACAATATAGCTACCTGCACCAGGTGCTTGTGTAGGCTCTTTGAAGTATTTCCAGTTACTGTACTGTGTACCCCGCACAGTTGCACCTACAGTATAGCTACCTGCATCCAGGTGCTTGTGTAAGCTCTTGAAGTATTTCCAGTTACTGTACTGTGTAACCCGCACAGTTGCACCTACAGAATAGCTACCTGCAGCCAGGTGCTTGTGTAGGCTCTTTGAAGTATTTCCAGCTACTGTATTGTGTACCCCGCACAGTTGCACCTATAGAATAGCTACCTGCAGCCAGGTGCTTGTGTAGGGTCTTTGAAGTATTTCCAGTTACTGTACTGTGTACCCCGCACAGTTGAACCTACAGTATAGCTACCTGCAGCCAGGTGCTTGTGTAGGCTCTTTGAAGTATTTCCAGTTACTGTACTGTGTACTCCGCACAGTTGCACCTACAGTATAGCTACCTGCAGCCAGGTGTTTGTGTAGGCTCTTGAAGTATTTCCAATTACTTTACTGTGTACCCTGCACAATTGCACCTACAGTATAGCTACCTGCAGCCAGGTGCTTGTGTAGGCTCTTGAAGTATTTCCAGTTACTATACTGTGTACCCCGCACAGTTGATCCTACAGTATAGCTACCTGCAGCCAGGTGCTTGTGTAGGTTCTTGTAGTATTTCCAGTTACTGTACTGTGCACCCCGCTCAGTTGCACCTACAGTATAGCTACCTGCATCCAAGTGCTTGTGTAGGCTCTTGAAGTATTTCCAGTTACTGTACTGTGAACCCCGCACAGTTTCACCTACAATATAGCTACCTGCACCAGGTGCTTGTGTAGGCTCTTTGAAGTATTTCCAGTTACTGTACTGTGTACCCCGCACAGTTGCACCTACAGTATAGCTACCTGCAGCCAGGTGCTTGTGTAGGCTCTTTGAAGTATTTCCAGTTACTGTACTGTGTACCCCGCACAGTTGCACCTAAAGAATAGATATCTGCAGCCAGATGCTTGTGTAGGTTCTTGTAGTATTTCCAGTTACTGTACTGTGAACCCCGCACAGTTTCACCTACAATATAGCTACCTGCACCAGGTGCTTGTGTAGGCTCTTGAAGTATTTCCAGTTACTGTACTGTGAACCCCGCACAGTTTCACCTACAGTATAGCTACCTGCATCCAGGTGCTTGTGTAAGCTCTTTGAAGCATGTCTACTGTAAGGTGTACCCCGCACAGTTGAACCTACAGTAAAGCTACCTGCAGCTAGGTGCTTGTGTAGGTTCTTGAGGTATTTCCAGTTACTATACTGTGTACACCGCACAGTTGCACCTACAATATAGCTACCTTCACCAGGTGCTTGTGTAGGCTCTTTGAAGTATTTCCAGTTACTGTACTGTGTACTCCGCACAGTTGCACCTACAGTATAGCTACCTGCAGCCAGGTGTTTGTGTAGGCTCTTGAAGTATTTCCAATTACTTTACTGTGTACCCTGCACAATTGCACCTACAGTATAGCTACCTGCAGCCAGGTGCTTGTGTAGGTTCTTGTAGTATTTCCAGTTACTGTACTGTGCACCCCGCTCAGTTGCACCTACAGTATAGCTACCTGCATCCAAGTGCTTGTGTAGGCTCTTGAAGTATTTCCAGTTACTGTACTGTGAACCCCGCACAGTTTCACCTACAATATAGCTACCTGCACCAGGTGCTTGTGTAGGCTCTTTGAAGTATTTCCAGTTACTGTACTGTGTACCCCGCACAGTTGCACCTACAGTATAGCTACCTGCATCCAGGTGCTTGTGTAAGCTCTTGAAGTATTTCCAGTTACTGTACTGTGTAACCCGCACAGTTGCACCTACAGAATAGCTACCTGCAGCCAGGTGCTTGTGTAGGCTCTTTGAAGTATTTCCAGCTACTGTATTGTGTACCCCGCACAGTTGCACCTATAGAATAGCTACCTGCAGCCAGGTGCTTGTGTAGGGTCTTTGAAGTATTTCCAGTTACTGTACTGTGTACCCCGCACAGTTGAACCTACAGTATAGCTACCTGCAGCCAGGTGCTTGTGTAGGCTCTTTGAAGTATTTCCAGTTACTGTACCCTGCACAGTTGCATCTACAGTATAGCTACCTGCAGCCAGGTGCTTGTGTCGGCTCTCTGAAGTATTTCCAGTTACTGTACCCAGCACAGTTGCACCTACAGTATCACTACCTGTAGCCAGGTGCTTGTGTAGGCTCTTTGAAGTTTTTCCAGTTACTGTACTGTGTACCCCGCTCAGTTGCACCTACTGTATAGCTACTTGCAGCCAGGTGCTTGTGTAGGGTCTTTGAAGTATTTCCAGTTACTGTACTGTGTACCCTGCACAGTTGCACCTACAGTATAGCTACCTGCAGCCAGGTGTTTGTGTAGGCATTTTGAAGTATTTCCAGTTAATGTACCCTTCATAGTTGCATCTACAGTATAGCTACCTGCAGCCAGGTGCTTGTGTAAGCTCTTTGAAGCATTTCTACTGTACTGTGTACCCGCACAGTTGCACCTACAGAATAGATACCTGCTGCCAGGTGCTTGTGTAGGGTGTTTGAAGTATTTCCAGTTACTGTACTGTGTACCCTGCACAATTGCACCTACAGTATAGCTACCTGCAGCCAGGTGCTTGTGTAGGCTCTTGAAGTATTTCCAGTTACTATACTGTGTACCCCGCACAGTTGCTCCTACAGTATATCTACCTGCAGCCAGGTGCTTGTGTAGGCTCTTTCAAGTATTTCCAGTTACTGTACTGTGTACCCCGCACAGTTGCAGCTACAGTATAGCTACCTGCAGCCATGTGCTTGTGAAGGCTCTTTGAAGTATTTCCAGTTACTGTAATGTGTACCTAGCACAGTTGCACCTACAGTATAGCTACCTGCAGCTGGGTGCTTGTGTATGTTCTTGAGGTATTTCCAGTTACTATACTGTGTACCCCACACAGTTGCAGCTACAGTATAGCTACCTGCAGCCGTGTGCTTGTGTAGGCTCTTTGAAGTATTTCCAGTTACTGTACTGTGTACCCCGCACAGTTGCACCTACAGAATAGATATCTGCAGCCAGGTGCTTGTGTAGGTTCTTGTAGTATTTCCAGTTACTGTACTGTGAACCCCGCACAGTTTCACCTACAATATAGCTACCTGCACCAGGTGCTTGTGTAGGCTCTTGAAGTATTTCCAGTTACTGTACTGTGAACCCCGCACAGTTTCACCTACAGTATAGCTACCTGCATCCAGGTGCTTGTGTAAGCTCTTTGAAGCATTTCTACTGTAAGGTGTACCCCGCACAGTTGAACCTACAGTAAAGCTACCTGCAGCTAGGTGCTTGTGTAGGTTCTTGAGGTATTTCCAGTTACTATACTGTGTACACCGCACAGTTGCACCTACAATATAGCTACCTTCACCAGGTGCTTGTGTAGGCTCTTTGAAGTATTTCCAGTTACTGTACTGTGTACTCCGCACAGTTGCACCTACAGTATAGCTACCTGCAGCCAGGTGTTTGTGTAGGCTCTTGAAGTATTTCCAATTACTTTACTGTGTACCCTGCACAATTGCACCTACAGTATAGCTACCTGCAGCCAGGTGCTTGTGTAGGCTCTTGAAGTATTTCCAGTTACTATACTGTGTACCCCGCACAGTTGATCCTACAGTATAGCTACCTGCAGCCAGGTGCTTGTGTAGGTTCTTGTAGTATTTCCAGTTACTGTACTGTGCACCCCGCTCAGTTGCACCTACAGTATAGCTACCTGCATCCAAGTGCTTGTGTAGGCTCTTGAAGTATTTCCAGTTACTGTACTGTGAACCCCGCACAGTTTCACCTACAATATAGCTACCTGCACCAGGTGCTTGTGTAGGCTCTTTGAAGTATTTCCAGTTACTGTACTGTGTACCCCGCACAGTTGCACCTACAGTATAGCTACCTGCATCCAGGTGCTTGTGTAAGCTCTTGAAGTATTTCCAGTTACTGTACTGTGTAACCCGCACAGTTGCACCTACAGAATAGCTACCTGCAGCCAGGTGCTTGTGTAGGCTCTTTGAAGTATTTCCAGCTACTGTATTGTGTACCCCGCACAGTTGCACCTATAGAATAGCTACCTGCAGCCAGGTGCTTGTGTAGGGTCTTTGAAGTATTTCCAGTTACTGTACTGTGTACCCCGCACAGTTGCACCTACAGTATAGCTACCTGCAGCCTGGTGCTTGTGTAGGCTCTTTGAAGTATTTCCAGTTACTGTACCCTGCACAGTTGCATCTACAGTATAGCTACCTGCAGCCAGGTGCTTGTGTCGGCTCTCTGAAGTATTTCCAGTTACTGTACCCAGCACAGTTGCACCTACAGTATCACTACCTGTAGCCAGGTGCTTGTGTAGGCTCTTTGAAGTTTTTCCAGTTACTGTACTGTGTACCCCGCTCAGTTGCACCTACTGTATAGCTACCTGCAGCCAGGTGCTTGTGTAGGGTCTTTGAAGTATTTCCAGTTACTGTACTGTGTACCCTGCACAGTTGCACCTACAGTATAGCTACCTGCAGCCAGGTGTTTGTGTAGGCATTTTGAAGTATTTCCAGTTAATGTACCCTTCATAGTTGCATCTACAGTATAGCTACCTGCAGCCAGGTGCTTGTGTAAGCTCTTTGAAGCATTTCTACTGTACTGTGTACCCGCACAGTTGCACCTACAGAATAGATACCTGCTGCCAGGTGCTTGTGTAGGGTGTTTGAAGTATTTCCAGTTACTGTACTGTGTACCCTGCACAATTGCACCTACAGTATAGCTACCTGCAGCCAGGTGCTTGTGTAGGCTCTTGAAGTATTTCCAGTTACTATACTGTGTACCCCGCACAGTTGCTCCTACAGTATATCTACCTGCAGCCAGGTGCTTGTGTAGGCTCTTTCAAGTATTTCCAGTTACTGTACTGTGTACCCCGCACAGTTGCAGCTACAGTATAGCTACCTGCAGCCATGTGCTTGTGAAGGCTCTTTGAAGTATTTCCAGTTACTGTAATGTGTACCTAGCACAGTTGCACCTACAGTATAGCTACCTGCAGCTGGGTGCTTGTGTATGTTCTTGAGGTATTTCCAGTTACTATACTGTGTACCCCACACAGTTGCAGCTACAGTATAGCTACCTGCAGCCGTGTGCTTGTGTAGGCTCTTTGAAGTATTTCCAGTTACTGTACTGTGTACCCCGCACAGTTGCACCTACAGAATAGATATCTGCAGCCAGGTGCTTGTGTAGGTTCTTGTAGTATTTCCAGTTACTGTAATGTGAACCCCACACAGTTTCACCTACAATATAGCTACCTGCACCAGGTGCTTGTGTAGGCTCTTTGAAGTTTTTCCAGTTACTGTACTGTGTACCCCGCTCAGTTGCACCTACTGTATAGCTACCTGCAGCCAGGTGCTTGTGTAGGGTCTTTGAAGTATTTCCAGTTACTGTACTGTGTACCCTGCACAGTTGCACCTACAGTATAGCTACCTGCAGCCAGGTGTTTGTGTAGGCATTTTGAAGTATTTCCAGTTAATGTACCCTTCATAGTTGCATCTACAGTATAGCTACCTGCAGCCAGGTGCTTGTGTAAGCTCTTTGAAGCATTTCTACTGTACTGTGTACCCGCACAGTTGCACCTACAGAATAGATACCTGCTGCCAGGTGCTTGTGTAGGGTGTTTGAAGTATTTCCAGTTACTGTACTGTGTACCCTGCACAATTGCACCTACAGTATAGCTACCTGCAGCCAGGTGCTTGTGTAGGCTCTTGAAGTATTTCCAGTTACTATACTGTGTACCCCGCACAGTTGCTCCTACAGTATATCTACCTGCAGCCAGGTGCTTGTGTAGGCTCTTTCAAGTATTTCCAGTTACTGTACTGTGTACCCCGCACAGTTGCAGCTACAGTATAGCTACCTGCAGCCATGTGCTTGTGAAGGCTCTTTGAAGTATTTCCAGTTACTGTAATGTGTACCTAGCACAGTTGCACCTACAGTATAGCTACCTGCAGCTGGGTGCTTGTGTATGTTCTTGAGGTATTTCCAGTTACTATACTGTGTACCCCACACAGTTGCAGCTACAGTATAGCTACCTGCAGCCGTGTGCTTGTGTAGGCTCTTTGAAGTATTTCCAGTTACTGTACTGTGTACCCCGCACAGTTGCACCTACAGAATAGATATCTGCAGCCAGGTGCTTGTGTAGGTTCTTGTAGTATTTCCAGTTACTGTACTGTGAACCCCACACAGTTTCACCTACAATATAGCTACCTGCACCAGGTGCTTGTGTAGGCTCTTTGAAGTTTTTCCAGTTACTGTACTGTGTACCCCGCTCAGTTGCACCTACTGTATAGCTACCTGCAGCCAGGTGCTTGTGTAGGGTCTTTGAAGTATTTCCAGTTACTGTACTGTGTACCCTGCACAGTTGCACCTACAGTATAGCTACCTGCAGCCAGGTGTTTGTGTAGGCATTTTGAAGTATTTCCAGTTAATGTACCCTTCATAGTTGCATCTACAGTATAGCTACCTGCAGCCAGGTGCTTGTGTAAGCTCTTTGAAGCATTTCTACTGTACTGTGTACCCGCACAGTTGCACCTACAGAATAGATACCTGCTGCCAGGTGCTTGTGTAGGGTGTTTGAAGTATTTCCAGTTACTGTACTGTGTACCCTGCACAATTGCACCTACAGTATAGCTACCTGCAGCCAGGTGCTTGTGTAGGCTCTTGAAGTATTTCCAGTTACTATACTGTGTACCCCACACAGTTGCTCCTACAGTATATCTACCTGCAGCCAGGTGCTTGTGTAGGCTCTTTCAAGTATTTCCAGTTACTGTACTGTGTACCCCGCACAGTTGCAGCTACAGTATAGCTACCTGCAGCCATGTGCTTGTGAAGGCTCTTTGAAGTATTTCCAGTTACTGTAATGTGTACCTAGCACAGTTGCACCTACAGTATAGCTACCTGCAGCTGGGTGCTTGTGTATGTTCTTGAGGTATTTCCAGTTACTATACTGTGTACCCCACACAGTTGCAGCTACAGTATAGCTACCTGCAGCCGTGTGCTTGTGTAGGCTCTTTGAAGTATTTCCAGTTACTGTACTGTGTACCCCGCACAGTTGCACCTACAGAATAGATATCTGCAGCCAGGTGCTTGTGTAGGTTCTTGTAGTATTTCCAGTTACTGTACTGTGAACCCCACACAGTTTCACCTACAATATAGCTACCTGCACCAGGTGCTTGTGTAGGCTCTTGAAGTATTTCCAGTTACTGTACTGTGAACCCCGCACAGTTTCACCTACAGTATAGCTACCTGCATCCAGGTGCTTGTGTAAGCTCTTTGAAGCATTTCTACTGTAATGTGTACCCCGCACAGTTGTACCTACAGTAAAGCTACCTGCAGCTAGGTGCTTGTGTAGGTTCTTGAGGTATTTCCAGTTACTATACTGTGTACACCGCACAGTTGCACCTACAATATAGCTACCTTCACCAGGTGCTTGTGTAGGCTCTTTGAAGTATTTCCAGTTACTGTACTGTGTACTCCGCACAGTTGCACCTACAGTATAGCTACCTGCAGCCAGGTGTTTGTGTAGGCTCTTGAAGTATTTCCAATTACTTTACTGTGTACCCTGCACAATTGCACCTACAGTATAGCTACCTGCAGCCAGGTGCTTGTGTAGGCTCTTGAAGTATTTCCAGTTACTATACTGTGTACCCCGCACAGTTGATCCTACAGTATAGCTACCTGCAGCCAGGTGCTTGTGTAGGTTCTTGTAGTATTTCCAGTTACTGTACTGTGCACCCCGCTCAGTTGCACCTACAGTATAGCTACCTGCATCCAAGTGCTTGTGTAGGCTCTTGAAGTATTTCCAGTTACTGTACTGTGAACCCCGCACAGTTTCACCTACAATATAGCTACCTGCACCAGGTGCTTGTGTAGGCTCTTTGAAGTATTTCCAGTTACTGTACTGTGTACCCCGCACAGTTGCACCTACAGTATAGCTACCTGCATCCAGGTGCTTGTGTAAGCTCTTGAAGTATTTCCAGTTACTGTACTGTGTAACCCGCACAGTTGCACCTACAGAATAGCTACCTGCAGCCAGGTGCTTGTGTAGGCTCTTTGAAGTATTTCTAGTTACTGTACTGTGTACCTGACACAGTTGCACTACAGTATAGCTACCTGCAGCCAGGTGCTTGTGTAGGATTTTGAAGTATTTCCAGTTACTGTACTGTGTACCCCGCACAGTTACATCTACTGTATAGCTACCTGCAGCCAGGTGCTTGTGTAGGCTCTTTGAAGTTTTTCCAGTGACTGTACTGTGTACCCAGCACAGTTGCACCTACTGTATAGCTACCTGCAGCCAGGTGCTTGTGTAGGCTCTTTGAAGTATTTCCAGTTATTGCACTGTGTACCCCGCACAGTTGCCCCTATAGAATAGCAACCTGCAGCCAGATGCTTGTGTAGGTTCTTTGAAGTATTTCCAGTTACTGTAGTGTGTACCCCACACAGTTGCACCTACAGTATAGCTACCTGCAGCCAGGTGCTTGTGTAGGCTCTTTGAAGTATTTCCAGTTACTGTACCCTGCACAGTTGCATCTACAGTATAGCTACCTGCAGCCAGGTGCTTGTGTAGGCTCTTGAAGTATTTCCAGTTACTGTACTGTGTACCCCGCACAGTTGCACCTACAGTATAGCTACCTGCAGCCAGGTGCTTGTGTACTCTCTTGAAGTATTTCCAGTTACTGTACTGTGTACCTCACACAGTTGCACTACAGTATAGCTACCTGCAGCCAGGTGCTTGTGTAGGCTCTTTGAAGTATTTCCAGTTACTGTACTGTGTACCCCGCACAGTTACACCTACTGTATAGCTACCTGCAGCCAGGTGCTTGTGTAGGCTCTTGAAGTATTTCCAGTTACTGTACTGTGTACCTCACACAGTTGCACTACAGTATAGCTACCTGCAGCCAGGTGCTTGTGTAGGCTCTTTGAAGTATTTCCAGTTACTGTACTGTGTACCCCGCACAGTTACACCTACTGTATAGCTACCTGCAGCCAGGTGCTTGTGTAGGCTCTTGAAGTATTTCCAGTTACTGTACTGTGTACCTCACACAGTTGCACTACAGTATAGCTACCTGCAGCCAGGTGCTTGTGTAGGCTCTTTGAAGTATTTCCAGTTACTGTACTGTGTACCCCGCACAGTTACACCTACTGTATAGCTACCTGCAGCCAGGTGTTTGTGTAGGCTCTTTGAAGTTTTTCCAGTTACTGTACTGTGTACCCCGAACAGTTGCACCTACTGTATAGCTACCTGCAGCCAGGTGCTTGTGTAGGATATTTGAAGTATTTCCAGTTATTGTACTGTGTACCCCGCACAGTTGCACCTATAGAATAGCTACCTGCAGCCAGGTGCTTGTGTAGGGTCTTTGAAGTATTTCCAGTTACTGTACTGTGTACCCCACACAATTGCACCTACAGTATAGCTACCTGCAGCCAGGTGCTTGTGTAGGCTCTTTGAAGTATTTCCAGTTACTGTACCCTGCACAGTTGCACCTACAGTATAGCCACCTGCATCCAAGTGCTTGTGTAGGCTCTTGAAGTATTTCCAGTTACTGTACTGTGTACCCCGCACAGTTGCACCTACAGTATAGCTACCTGCAGCCAGGTGCTTGTGTAGGCTCTTTAAGTATTTCCAGTTACTGTACTGTGTACCCCGTACAGTTGCACCTGTAGTATAGCTACCTACAGCCAGGTGCTTGTGTAGGTTCTTGTAGTGTTTGCAGTTACTGTGCACCCCGTACAGTTGCACCTACAGTATAGCTACCTGCAGCCAGGTGCATGTGTAGGCTCTTAAAGTATTTCCAGTTACTGTACTGTGTACCCCACACAGTTGTACCTACAGTATAGCTACCTGCAGTCAGGTGCTTGTGTAGGCTCTTGAAGTATTTCCAGTTACTGTACTGTGTACCTAACACAGTTGCACTACAGTATAGCTACCTGCAGCCAGGTGCTTGTGTAGGCTCTTTGAAGTATTTCCAGTTACTGTACTGTGTACCCCGCACAGTTACATCTACTGTATAGCTACCTGCAGCCAGGTGCTTGTGTAGGCTCTTTGAAGTATTTCCAGTTTTTGTACTGTGTACCCCGCACAGTTGCACCTATAGAATAGCTACCTGCAGCCAGGTGCTTGTGTAGGGTCTTTGAAGTATTTCCAGTTACTGTACTGTGTACCCCACACAGTTGCACCTACAGTATAGCTACCTGCAGCCAGGTGCTTGTGTAGGGTCTTTGAAGTATTTCCAGTTACTGTACCCTGCACAGTTGCATCTACAGTATAGCTACCTGCAGCCAGGTGCTTGTGTATGCTCTTGAAGTTTTTCCAGTTACTGTACTGTGTACCTCGCACAGTTGCACTACAGTATCACTACCTGTAGCCAGGTGCTTGTGTAGGCTCTTTGAAGTTTTTCCAGTTACTGTACTGTGTACCCCGCTCAGTTGCACCTACTGTATAGCTACCTGCAGCCAGGCGCTTGTTTAGGGTCTTTGAAGTATTTCCAGTTACTGTACTGTGTACCCTGCACAGTTGCACTTACAGTATAGCTACCTGCAGCCAGGTGTTTGTGTAGGCATTTTGAAGTATTTCCAGTTAATGTACCCTTCATAGTTGCATCTACAGTATGGCTACCTGCAGCCAGGTGCTTGTGTAAGCTCTTTGAAGCATTTCTACTGTACTGTGTACCCGCACAGTTGCACCTACAGAATAGATACCTGCTGCCAGGTGCTTGTGTAGGGTCTTTGAAGTATTTCCAGTTACTGTACTGTGTACCCTGCACAATTGTACCTACAGTAATGCTACCTGCAGCCAGGTGCTTGTGTAGGCTCTTGAAGTATTTCCAGTTACTATACTGTGTACCCCGCACAGTTGCTCCTATAGTATATCTACCTGCAGCCAGGTGCTTGTGTAGGTTCTTTCAATTATTTCCAGTTACTGTACTGTGTACCCCGCACAGTTGCAGCTACAGTATAGCTACCTGCAGCCATGTGCTTGTGTAGGCTCTTTGAAGTATTTCCAGTTACTGTACTGTGTACCCCACACAATTGCACCTACAGTATAGCTACCTGCAGCCAGGTGCTTGTGTAGGCTCTTTGAAGTATTTCCAGTTACTGTACCCTGCACAGTTGCACCTACAGTATAGCCACCTGCATCCAAGTGCTTGTGTAGGCTCTTGAAGTATTTCCAGTTACTGTACTGTGTACCCCGCACAGTTGCACCTACAGTATAGCTACCTGCAGCCAGGTGCTTGTGTAGGCTCTTTAAGTATTTCCAGTTACTGTACTGTGTACCCCGTACAGTTGCACCTGTAGTATAGCTACCTACAGCCAGGTGCTTGTGTAGGTTCTTGTAGTATTTGCAGTTACTGTGCACCCCGTACAGTTGCACCTACAGTATAGCTACCTGCAGCCAGGTGCATGTGTAGGCTCTTAAAGTATTTCCAGTTACTGTACTGTGTACCCCACACAGTTGTACCTACAGTATAGCTACCTGCAGTCAGGTGCTTGTGTAGGCTCTTGAAGTATTTCCAGTTACTGTACTGTGTACCTAACACAGTTGCACTACAGTATAGCTACCTGCAGCCAGGTGCTTGTGTAGGCTCTTTGAAGTATTTCCAGTTACTGTACTGTGTACCCCGCACAGTTACATCTACTGTATAGCTACCTGCAGCCAGGTGCTTGTGTAGGCTCTTTGAAGTATTTCCAGTTTTTGTACTGTGTACCCCGCACAGTTGCACCTATAGAATAGCTACCTGCAGCCAGGTGCTTGTGTAGGGTCTTTGAAGTATTTCCAGTTACTGTACTGTGTACCCCACACAGTTGCACCTACAGTATAGCTACCTGCAGCCAGGTGCTTGTGTAGGGTCTTTGAAGTATTTCCAGTTACTGTACCCTGCACAGTTGCATCTACAGTATAGCTACCTGCAGCCAGGTGCTTGTGTATGCTCTTGAAGTTTTTCCAGTTACTGTACTGTGTACCTCGCACAGTTTCACTACAGTATCACTACCTGTAGCCAGGTGCTTGTGTAGGCTCTTTGAAGTTTTTCCAGTTACTGTACTGTGTACCCCGCTCAGTTGCACCTACTGTATAGCTACCTGCAGCCAGGCGCTTGTTTAGGGTCTTTGAAGTATTTCCAGTTACTGTACTGTGTACCCTGCACAGTTGCACTTACAGTATAGCTACCTGCAGCCAGGTGTTTGTGTAGGCATTTTGAAGTATTTCCAGTTAATGTACCCTTCATAGTTGCATCTACAGTATGGCTACCTGCAGCCAGGTGCTTGTGTAAGCTCTTTGAAGCATTTCTACTGTACTGTGTACCCGCACAGTTGCACCTACAGAATAGATACCTGCTGCCAGGTGCTTGTGTAGGGTCTTTGAAGTATTTCCAGTTACTGTACTGTGTACCCTGCACAATTGTACCTACAGTAATGCTACCTGCAGCCAGGTGCTTGTGTAGGCTCTTGAAGTATTTCCAGTTACTATACTGTGTACCCCGCACAGTTGCTCCTATAGTATATCTACCTGCAGCCAGGTGCTTGTGTAGGTTCTTTCAATTATTTCCAGTTACTGTACTGTGTACCCCGCACAGTTGCAGCTACAGTATAGCTACCTGCAGCCATGTGCTTGTGTAGGCTCCTTGAAGTATTTCCAGTTACTGTAATGTGTACCTTGCACAGTTGCACCTACAGTATAGCTACCTGCAGCTGGGTGCTTGTGTATGTTCTTGAGGTATTTCCAGTTACTGTACTGTGCACCCCGCTCAGTTGCACCTACAGTATAGCTACCTGCATCCAAGTGCTTGTGTGGGCTCTTGAAGTATTTCCAGTTACTGTACTGTGAACCCCGCACAGTTTCACCTACAATATAGCTACCTGCAGCCAGGTGCTTGTGTAGGTTCTTGTAGTATTTCCAGTTACTGTACTGTGCACCCCATACAATTGCACCTACAGTATAGCTACCTGCAGCCAGGTGCTTGTGTAGGCTCTTGAAGTATTTCCAGTTACTGTACTGTGTACCCCACACAGTTGCACCTACAGTATTGCTACCTGCAGCCAGGTGCTTGTGTATGCTCTTGAAGTATTTCCAGTTACTGTACTGTGTACCTCGCACAGTTGCACTACAGTATCACTACCTGTAGCCAGGTGCTTGTGTAGGCTCTTTGAAGTTTTTCCAGTTACTGTACTGTGTACCCCGCTCAGTTGCACCTACTGTATAGCTACCTGCAGCCAGGCGCTTGTTTAGGGTCTTTGAAGTATTTCCAGTTACTGTACTGTGTACCCTGCACAGTTGCACTTACAGTATAGCTACCTGCAGCCAGGTGTTTGTGTAGGCATTTTGAAGTATTTCCAGTTAATGTACCCTTCATAGTTGCATCTACAGTATAGCTACCTGCAGCCAGGTGCTTGTGTAAGCTCTTTGAAGCATTTCTACTGTACTGTGTACCCGCACAGTTGCACCTACAGAATAGATACCTGCTGCCAGGTGCTTGTGTAGGGTCTTTAAAGTATTTCCAGTTACTATACTGTGTACCCCGCACAGTTGCTCCTGTAGTATATCTACCTGCAGCCAGGTGCTTGTGTAGGTTCTTTCAATTATTTCCAGTTACTGTACTGTGTACCCCGCACAGTTGCAGCTACAGTATAGCTACCTGCAGCCATGTGCTTGTGTAGGCTCTTTGAAGTATTTCCAGTTACTGTAATGTGTACCTTGCACAGTTGCACCTACAGTATAGCTACCTGCAGCTGGGTGCTTGTGTATGTTCTTGAGGTATTTCCAGTTACTATACTGTGTACCCCACACAGTTGCAGCTACAGTATAGCTACCTGCAGCCGTGTGCTTGTGTAGGCTCTTGAAGTATTTCCAGTTACTATACTGTGTTCCCCGCACAGTTGCTCCTACAGTATAGCTACCTGCAGCCAGGTGCTTGTGTAGGTTCTTGTAGTATTTCCAGTTACTGTACTGTGCACCCCGCTCAGTTGCACCTACAGTATAGCTACCTGCATCCAAGTGCTTGTGTGGGCTCTTGAAGTATTTCCAGTTACTGTACTGTGAACCCTGCACAGTTTCACCTACAATATAGCTACCTGCAGCCAGGTGCTTGTGTAGGTTCTTGTAGTATTTCCAGTTACTGTACTGTGCACCCCATACAATTGCACCTACAGTATAGCTACCTGCAGCCAGGTGCTTGTGTAGGCTCTTGAAGTATTTCCAGTTACTGTACTGTGTACCCCGCACAGTTGCACCTACAGTATTGCTACCTGCAGCCAGGTGCTTGTGTATGCTCTTGAAGTATTTCCAGTTACTGTACTGTGTACCTCGCACAGTTGCACTACAGTATCGCTACCTGTAGCCAGGTGCTTGTGTAGGCTCTTTGAAGTTTTTCCAGTTACTGTACTGTGTACTCCACTCAGTTGCACCTACTGTATAGCTACCTGCAGCCAGGTGCTTGTGTAGGCTCTTGAAGTATTTCCAGTTACTGTACTGTGTACCCCGCACAGTTGCACCTACAGTATAGCTACCTGCAGCCAGGTGCTTGTGAAGGCTCTTGAAGTATTTCCAGTTACTGTACTGTGTACCTTGCACAGTTGCACCTACAGTATAGCTACCAATTGTCTGATGGAGCGTACTACCGGTCGGATTTTCCACCAACTGCCTGTCATCACACAATTCCTGTCGGAAAATCCGACCGTGTGTACGAGGCTTAACAGCTTCAACTCTTCCAGGAAGGTTGTCCTCAACGTTTGTTTGACCATTCTTCTAGAACAGTGTTTCTTAACTCCAGTCCTCAAGGTGCCCCAACAGGTCATTTTTTCATGAATTCCCTGAGATGAAACAGCTGTGGTAATTACTAAGGCAGTGAAACTGATCAAATCATCTGTGCAAAATAATGGGAAGCCAGAAAACATGACCTGTTGGGGCGCCTTGAGGACTGGAGTTGAGAAACTCTGTTCTAGAAGCACATTTTAGTGGTCAGGCACTGATGTTGGATGAGAAGGCCTGGCTCACAGTCTCCACTCTAATTCATCTCTAAGGTGTTCTATCGGGTTGAGGTCAGGACTCTGTGCAGGCCAGTCATGTGCCTCTTGGTCTGCAGCCATGTTCACTGGTCTGCAGCCATGATGGAACAGGAAGGGGCCATCCCCAAACTGTTCCCACAAAGTTAGGAGCCACCCTTGTGATCTTAACACAGCATTTCCTTGATGGTAATGCTGTAAAGGTAAAAAAAAAACAATATTTTTTACTTTTTGCTATAATAAATATCCCCAAAAAATCTCTAAAAAAAATAACAATTTCTTCCTCAGTTTAGGTCGATATGTATTCTTCTACATATTTTTGGTAAAAAAAAAAATCGCAATAAGCATATATTGATTGGTTTGCGCAAAAGTTATCACATCTACAAAATAGGGTATAGATATATAGCATTGTTATTATAATTTTTTTTCTTTAATTAGTAATAGCGGCGATCTTTTTTTATCGTCACTGTGACATTGCGGACAGATTGGACACTTTTGACACTATTTTGGGACCATTGGCATTTATACAGCGATCAGTGCAAAAAAAATGCACTGAATACTGTGTAAATGTCACTGGCAGGGTAGGGGTTAAACACTAGGGGGCGATCAAGGGGTTAAGTGTGTACCCACTGTAGGGGGGATGGGCTCATTAGAACATGACAGAGATCACTGATCCCGATCACTTGATCCCCATCCCTGTCATGTTGCTAGGCAGAACAGGGAAATGCCTTGTTTACATCTCCCCGTTCCGCCTCTCCGTGCCACGATCGCAGGCCACCAGTGGACATGGAGTCCGCTAGCCGCCGATGACGGAGTGACATACAGGTACATTGTTTTGTGCTCCCGTGCCACTTTGCTGACGTATATCAGTGTGAGCCGGTCGGCAAGTGGTTAAAGAGGTCCTGTCATGTTTTTTTTTTTTATTGTAATAGGAATAAAAGTGACCCAAAAACTTTTTATGAAAAATAAAAAATTAAATAAATATGAAAAAAATAAAATAATTTAAAGCGCCCATCCCGCCGAGCTTGCGCACAGAAGCAAACGCATACGTAAGTCACGCCCACATATGAAAACGGTGTTCAAACCACACAAGTGAGGTATCGCCACGATCGTTAGATGAGAGCAATAATTCTAGCCCTAAACCTCCTCTGTTACTCAAAATTGGTAACCTGTAGAAATTTTCAAACGTTGCCTATGGAGATTTTTAAGTATCAAAGTTTGTCGCCATTCCACGAGCGCACGCAATTTTGAAGCATGACTTGTTGGGTATCAATTTACTCGGTGTAACATTATCTTTCACAATATAGAAAAAAATTGGGCTAACTTTACTGTTGTCTAATTTTTTAAATTTAAAAAAGTGTATTTTCTCCAAAAAAAGGCAGCAATGATGGGCACTGATAGGTGGCACCGATGAGGAGGCAGTGACAGGCATTACTAATGGTCACTGATTGGTAGGCATCGCTAATGGGGCTGCACTGATAAATCACTACTGTGATTATAAGTGCAGATCCCCCCCATGACAGGAGAGCTGCTTATTGGATCTCCTCTACTCACATCCTGTCGGCGTGAATAGAGGAATACTGATAAGACCCCTTTCACACCGAGCCGCCTAGGGCGTCAGCGGTAAAGCGGCGATATTTTTAACGGCGATATTCGGCCGCTAGAGGGGGGTGGTTTTAACCCCCCGCTAGTGGCCGAAAAGGGGTTAAATCTGCCCGCAAAACGCCACCGTATTGCCGCGCTGCCCCATTGATTTCAATGGGGAACAGCAGTGGAGGAGCGGTGAGTTCACCGCTCCAAAGAAGCTGTTGGCAGGACTTTTTGTGACGCCCTGCCAGCGCACCGCTCCAGTGTGAAAGCCCTCAGGCTTTCACACTGGAGTGAATGGAGCCACTTTTTTCAGGCGCTATTTTTAGCGCTGTAGCGCCTGGAAAACGCCCGCAGTGTGAAAGGGGTCTAACCGGCACTTCCTGGTAACACTGTGATTGGACATAGCTAATTCATCCCCAGGGTGTTCTATCAGGTTGAGGTCAGGACTTGGGTTCAAGTTCCTCCACCCAAACCTGCCCATCCATGCCGCATCCAATTCTCAATGGAGTCGGTTTCACACATGTCCAGGGCAGCCGCAGTCCACATTCCAAAAAGTTCCAGTGCGTGATTTGGTTCCGGTTCAGGTGTGAAATCAGGCATAAATTTGGACCTGATTCGCACCCGAACCAGTGAACAGGAGCTCACCGGACCCTGGGCAGGCAAACCACAGCTGGATATATGTGAACCCAGCCTAAGACTGGATTCACACCTAGGCATTTTTGGTGCTTTTTGAATTTTGCAGATTTGCACTACAGAACGTGTTCCATAGGAAACCATGTTAGATGGACTGCAGTGCAAATCTGCAAAATGCAAGAAAGCACTAAAACTGCCATAGGTGTGAATCCAGTCTTACTGCTTTAAAGCAGAAAAATAAATATCCTGACAGAGTCCTAAGCATTCCTTAACCAAAAAAAATGATAATATTAGCCAGTGATACACCTCTAAATATCTCTTCAAATATCGCTTATTCAGGTTATAGGAGGCCTGCTACATTGTATAAGGGCCATTTCACACTGGGGCGGGGGTGGAGTCAGCGGTAAAATACCGCTATTTTTAAGCGGCGCTTTACCGTCGGTATTTGGCCGCTAGCAGGGTGGTTTTACCCCCCGCTAGCGGCCGAGAAAGGGTTAAAAACCACTGCAAATTGCCTCTGCTGAGGCGCTTTGCCGGCAGTATAGCTGCGCTGTCCCATTGATTTCAATGGGCAGGAGCAGTGAAGGAGCTGTATATACACCGCTCCGAAGATGCTGCTAGCAGGACTTTCGGGAGCTTTCACATTGGAGAGATAGCAGCGGCTGTTTCGGGTCGGTTTGCAGGCACTATTATTAGCGCAATAGCGCCTGCAAACCGCCCCAGTGTGAAAAGGGCCCTAAGGGAATATACAGTGGTAACATCGTACAGATAACAAGACAAACACCTCTTTCGGAAAGCGGAAAGGTTTATTGACAGAAGGATCAGCATTTGTAGACAATTCTGATACAAAGAGGAAGCACACAGAGCATTCATAATCATTAGCAACAGTGTTGTACAAAAACTAACAAGATCATAAAATACCAAATAAAGGAAACATACGGTCTTAATTGTTTTGCCAACCCCTAATTTTCATGACTATGATACTATAAAAGAAACTTTTTTTTTTTTTTTTCAATGGAGTATAAAAGGGTTAAACATAATAAAATTAAATCAATGCTAAATTATATCTATAGAGAATTTTTTTTTGGATGTTTTTGATTGAATAGAGAAGGGTAAAACACCTGTCAATTTATACAGGTGAATTCCCAAGGAATTCCCATAACTTGCAGAGATTTTCTCACTTCAAGTTCACAGGAATTGAAATCTCCCTAGTGGGATATAGATGGAAAAAAATAATTTGTTGCACCCAAAATGAAAAAAAGAGTTTTGCCTATAGTTCTATTTTAGGTCTCAGTAACAAGGACAATTAGTGAGGGTGAATCTAACTAGCTAAAACACAGACAGCAATGGCATTTGATGGGTAATCTTTTCCTACGCAAAAAAAAAAAAAGTTAGGACTATAAATACATTTTATAGTACAAAAAAAAATACATTATATAGTAATATATGCAAAAAACAAATGGAATTGTACAATTTACCTCTATTATAGTATTTAAGTTATAATTCTGATGGAGGTATTTGGAAACAAGTAGAAAGCAGCATGGAGAGGATTAGTGAAGATGGTGGTGAAGGTGTGGAGATGTCTGATGGGGTCACACAGCTGGTAGAAGGACAGAAAGCCAGACTCATAATCCAGATAGATCCCAATAGTCTTTAGAAGAGAGTTGGAATCTATATTTTTAGATGTGTCCCTGTGCCTGGCATGAAGACTTGAAGATATTTGACTAAGAGCCCATGAATTGTCATTATATCCTATTATAAAGTCACGTCCTGGGATCTTCCTCTCCATGCTGTCAGTGGCCACCCCGATCAGCCATTCCTCCGCTTCACTCACATCCACCTCCCAATAATGTGTCCCAGATGTAAATCTTTGGAGACTTAACACCTGGCTGGATTTAAACCTGTTTGGTCCATCTGACCTGTTCTCTTCAATGGCAGGATAAGTGGCTATATTGTGTTTCTTTGATATAAATATGTTCTCATGAGCCGTATTTATATCGAATAAAATATTGCATTTTTCCATCACTGAAAATTGATTCTTTTTCATCAGATCCTTCAAATTGTTAGAAAAGTTGTGAAGCTCTTGGTCTAGAATCTTCGAGATCATTCGTTCATTTATACATGGAACATATCTTTCATCTTTGGTTAAACCCTCTATCCCAGAACAAATGTCATCTCCGTTAGGTGGCATTTTCAAAACAGTCAATGGATCTGGGAGCTTACACAGTTCTTTCATTTGATTAATTTTTGTGGACAGCACGTTTTGCTGTTGCTCCAACTGCTGGATCAGATCAGAGACTGCCTGGGAGATCTGCTCCTTCTGTCTGGAGAGCTCACTCAGGACTCTCTCTTCTACATCATGCAGCTCTTTCCTGATGTCTCTAAACAGCTCAGTGACTCTGCAGGCAACAGAAATGTGTTTTCTGTCCTCTTGCATCCTGTGTCTTTCCAGATTCTGGATTCTCATTGGGATCTCCTGTCTCTTTACGTCCAATATAATTGTAAATTCTCTCATAATCCTTTTCTTATTCTCAGAAGCCACATTCAGAAGATCCACATGGTGTCCTCTGTGGTCTCCAGCCACCCAGCAGGACATACAGATACAGGCACTGTCCTCTGTACAGTAGTATTTTAGCACCTCTTGATGTACAGAGCATTTTCTCTGTCCAAATGATGTGGTGGGTTTGGTTAAAATATGATCCGGTGACTTGCTGTGGCTGCCTAGGTGCTTTTCACAAAATGAGGCCTCGCATAACAGACATGTTTTAAAAGCCGGTGTAGGAAAATCGCAGTACGTACACAAGACCTCTATTTCCTCCTGGTGAGCAGATCTGAAACACTCCACGATGTTACACAGTTTCCTGTTCTTCTCCAGTGTAGGATACTCTGTATACCTCATTCTGCACTCCGGACAGGAATAAACTCCAGACTCCTCCTGTATATCCATCGCAGTCACAATACAGTTCCAGCAGAAGCTGTGTCCACACTTCAGCGATATGGGCTCCTTATACAGATTCAGGCAGATGGGGCACTTCAGCTCATCTCTTAGGTCAGCAGATGCCATTTGAAAGAAGGACAAATAACTGGTGATACAGCTTTGGGACTTCGGTCTTTTACACTGGTGATGAAAGAGTTGGGGCTTTGGTTTTATATTCTAGTGATGAACCAGCAGGTTTGGATGCTTTGTTATGTAAAGTGAAGTCTTCTCTCTTAGTGAAGTGAGACCCTCCCCAGTAACCCTTTCTCTGCTGAAGATAGATAATCAATGACTAACATGGCACAAGACTATTGCAGAAAATGTACACTTGATTGGCTAACGTAGGTTTTAACCACTTCAGCCCTGGAAGATTTTACCCCCTTCCTGACCAGAGCACTTTCTGCGATTCAGCACTGCGTCGTTTTAACTGACAATTGCGCGGTCGTGTGACGTTGTACCCCCAAAAAATTGGCGTCCTTTTTTTCCCACAAATAGAGCTTCCCTTTTGTGGTATTTGATCACCTCTGCAGTTTTTATTTTTTGTGCTATAAACAAAAAAAGAGCAACAATTGAAAAAAAACGCAATATTTTTAACTTTTTGCTATAATAAATACCCCCAAAAAATATATAAAAAAACAAACTTTTTCCTAGTTTAGGCCGTATGAGCATATATCGATTGGTTTGCACAAAAGTTATAGCATCTCCAAAACGGGATAGTTTTATGGCATTTTTTTAATTATTTTTTTTATTAGTAATGGTGGCGATCTGCGATTTTTATTGTGGCTGCGACATTATGGCGGACACATCGGACACTTTTGACACTATTTTGGGACCATTGTCATTTATACAGCGATTAACTGCTATAAAAATGCACCGATTACTGTGTAAATGACACTGGCAGGGAAGAGGTTAACCACTAGGGGGCGATGAAGGGGTTACGTGTGTCCTTGGGAGTGATTCTAACAGTGGGGGGGGGCTACCCAGGACATGACAGCGATCACTGCTCCCGATCATAGGAAGCAGTGGATCTCTGTCATGACACAAGGCAGAACGGGGAAATGTCTTGTTTACATAGGCATCTCCCCGTTCTACCTCTCCACACCGCACTCGTGGGCCGCTAGAGAACATCGATCTCCCGGGACCCGCGGGAATGCTCCCGCGGCGCACGCGTGCCCGAAAGGGGGCAAATTGAAAGGGACGTACCTGTACACCCATTTCCCTGCCTGTGCCATTGTGCCAACGTACATCTGTGTGCGGCGGTCAGCAAGTGGTTAAAGATGCGAAATTTTGGGATTCATTAGGTCCCTTCCTCTGGCTTTATCAAATTCTGAAAATGGTTCCACATCTCAGGATGGACCTAACAGGTCCCAAAAGCTTGTATCCTTTGGAAATTTAGTTTAGCCAATAAAATATATTTTTAAACTCCAAACTTTAGGCATCTGAAGAAGACATACAGTTTAGTAAATAACTCACACAGATTGTGCATTATAAAATTTTCGACATTATCCCGAATCAAACTGCACCTGTTCAGAGTGCTTATAGGAGTAGAAGAGATGAGACGAGGTGATTTCAGAGTTGAAGAGCAAAATACTGGATAGTCACGGCCAACTATGAGATGTGAAAATATAAGAGAACACAAATCAAACATTATTTGTGATGAGTTCAACTTACAATGGAGCGTCTGCAACTCTTAAACTGGCCATACATGGATCAAAATTCAAATGGTTCTTGCTGAACTGGTCAACTTTAAATTCGGGTATGGGCACCCTGGTTGTACACAAGCGATCTGTCAGGTTTTTATCAAACAATTAGTACTGCTGGCTATAGCTAGCAACAGCGATCAGGGAACGTTCTGCCGTCAGGGAACGTTCCCCATCGGCAGAACTCAGTAGTGCTGCGGTAGTGATTCTCCCATCAACACTGACTGTGTTGATGGGGAATCAAGCAATTTCCTTTCCTTCCACCATATTACATAGTCTATGGCCTGCCTTAGGCTAAGTTAAGACATGTAGTTGGGGGTTGCTCAGTTAAGCTGCATTTTTAGAGACCCCCTTAAAGGGGAGTTCCACCCAGGGGGCCGTCAAAAAAAAAAAAAAATTAAAAATCAGCAGCTACAAATACTGCAGCTGCTGACTTTTAATTGGACACTCACCTGTCTCTGGGTCCAGCGATGCGGGGGATCGAGGCCCCGCTCGTCCCCCCCTCCGCTCGTGATTGGCCGCTCAATCACCTGGGACCTGTAATGGGTCCCAGATGATTGACAGGAGGGCGGGAGCAGAGCGGAGCCCTTCCTGTGCCTGGGGGGAAGTGATGTCACCAGCCCAGGCAAAGCAACAGGCAGACTATGTGGGACCACCTAGCAACAGGCATTTAGAGGTAAGTGAAAAAAAAAAAATATCCAAATGTTTTTGTTTTTTTTTTTTTATATTTTTTCCAGGTATTTTTGTTTTTTGGGTGGAACCCCACTTTAAGCTACAATGGTAACAGACGGGGTTGTTTACATGCTGTGGTTGCAATGCTTCACTTCGTGCCTGGGCCAAGACTATCCAACACAGCCTACTGTACATGGTCCTTGCAGGCAAATAGTGAACCGCTGCTAATGCCCTGCAACTGCAAGCAAAAACGTTGTTAAAACAGGAGGTGTGGAGGCATCACATTGCCTCCTTTCCACCTGTCAAATGTCTCTGAAATGTGATCCGAATATAGATCACTTTTCAGAGGAGTGGTGGATTTAGATATACATCTAAACCTATTATTATTTTTATTATACAGGATTTATATAGAGCCAACAGTGTACGCAGCGCTTTACAATATAAAAAGGAGTCAATACGGTTATAATACAATAAAATACAAGAGGATTAAGAGGGCCCTGCTCAGAAGAGCTTACAATCTAATAGGGTGGGGCAGGTGGTACAAAAGGTTGTAAGTGTGGGGAATGAGCTGATGGAAGTGGTAGAAGATTAGTTGGAGATGTGATAGGCTTTCCTGAAGAGATGAGTTTTCAGGGATCGCCTGAAGGTAGCAAGAGTAGGGAATAGCCAGACCAGTGGAGGTAGCGAGTTCCAGAGGATGGGAGAGGCTCTGGAACCTTAGCCTTAGGAGCCATTATGAAAACAGGGACAGGAGGCAGATGATACACATTAGGGTCTTTCCTGAAGCCACTCCCTCACAGGATCTACTACCTACAGTCCAAGGCCTCCTTCAAGAAATATTAGGCGACTCAGCTCCCTCCACTATCGAGCCAAATAGCCCCTCCACTGCTCCCTCCACTATTGACAGAGCCCCTCTGCCGGTTCCACAAGAAGTTAACAAACCTAGAGATGTAATTTGTAAGCTACATACTGTAAATACTCCATAAAGGAATCTGTTATTTGCGCTCAGAGAGGTAAACCACACCTAGATTTTTATGCCACTAATTTATCTCACTTTGTGGAACTCGTGCAACGGCAACCTGTTCACCCACCACTTGAGAAAAGGCAGATTATCGCTGGAGGTTCCCCTTTCAGTTGTCAGCAAATAAAAATGGCAAGTCTGCCATCCTGAGGAATAAAGATGATCTGGCTAAACATCTGAACAATCGGGAACTTCCAGATGTAGACTTCCTGGATTGGGGGATTTTAGGGGATATCCCACTGCCACAATGTCCTGAATTCAGAACCGTATGGGCTGCCATTATAGTAGCCTCCCAGGCGGTTTTCCCGAGTGTGGCTCGGGGTTAAAATTCAGCACCATTAGCGGTAACCCCGAGCCACACTGGGGATTACATGGTCTTGGTGTGGCTTTACTTCCCTTGTCCCCGGGATCCTGCGATGTCCCCCGCAGTGTCCGTGGGCTCCGTCCTCCTCCGAAGCCTCTCCTTGCCAGGCTCCGTTCCCTGCGGGCGTCGCGACGCACGGGGGCGGAGCCTGGCGGCAAATTTAAAAAAATGCAAAAATCATAACACATACAGTACTGTAATCTTACAGATTACAGTACTGTATGAAATCATTTCACATCCCTTTTGTCCCCAGTGCTTTGGCCCATGCCCTGCATGCAGTTTTATGTGATATATACTGTTCTTTCTGCCTGGAAACTGGAGATTGTCCATAGCAACCAAAAAGTGTCCCTTTACGTCAAAAGTGGCTTTAGACCAGCTAGAAAACAGCGATAGTAAATTAGAACACTCGCAGAATTGAGCGATAGTGAATCGTGGGGAAATTTATTTTATTACTATTTATTTTTATTATTTTTAATTATTTATTTTTATTTATGATATTATAATTTATGTTTTGGTGTTTCAAACTTTATCATACCCGGGATATCTACTAGACTCTTGTTTGGACAGATTTAAGTGTGTTATTGTTAAGAATTACAGACCTACAATATAAAACACCAAATTTCCATGCAAAATAATTGTACCGCTTTCAGCACCTAAAATCCGAAATAATCATACCGCCAGGGAGGCTAGAGGCACATCCCAGCTTGTCCCGCGATTCTAAAGCAGGCCATAGACTGTGTGAATTGCTTTCCCGCAACCAGAATTATGAGCATCCACTGACCTTTCTCAGTTCGAGTCTCTCGGTATGACGCCCCAAGAAACAAGATACCTTCTATCCCATAAAAATAAACTTTTACTTGGGGCCCACTTTACAAATGTCCCCAAAAAAAAACTCACCTCCCCAAATCCAGAAGATCATTTGGCTATCCTATGTCTCATCGATAAGCTTTCAGGTCAAAGAATCATCCTATAAATTCTTGGCCAAATAGTATAGGACTCCTTCCTGCTTGGTGCAAATATTTACAGGGACATATTCTAGTTGCTGGAGGGGTTGTAACCAAAAAAGGCACATTTCTTTATTCATGGTAGTCCTGTCCCAAGATCAAGAGCTTTTGAAAAATTACACCCTAGATACAGAAGAGCGCTCTTAAACCAATTAAATGTACACCATTAAAATGTATTTTCCATGATATTCCCTCCTCTAAGTCATACAAAAATAGTGTAACCCTGCATCTACTGAAGGTGGGGAAAAGCTTGATTCCTAGATACCGCAAACAAGCTACATGCCCCACCATGTCAGAATGGAAGGGAGGAGTTAAATGACATTGTGGAGGGTAAGCGCTGGATCCATGATGTTAAGAACAAACATGGTGCATTTAGGGACACTAGCTGGAATAGCTGGATGTATTATTCATATGGTTTGTCAGAAACATACATACTCCAATGCAGCGTACACACGAGCGGACTTTATGGCAGACTTGGTCCGGCGGACAATTCGATCGTGTGTGGGCTCCAGCGGACTTTTCTTTCCCAAAGGTTCGATGGACCTAGAAATTAAACATGTTTCAAATCTTTCCGACGGACTCGAATCCGGTCGAAAAGTCCGCTCGTCTTTATGCTAGTCCGATGGACTAAAACCGATGCTAGGGCAGCTATTGGCTACTGGCTATGAACTTCCTTGTTTTAGTCCGTTCGTACGTCATCACATACGAATCCGTCGGACTTTGGTTGATCGTGTGTAGGCAAGTCCGTTCATTCGGAAAGTCCGTCGAAAAGTCAGTTGAAAAGTCCGCCAGACCAAGTCAGCCGTAAAGTGCGCTCGTGTGTACACGGCACTAGTCCCACCCATTTGATGGTATATGGATAGGCCCATTGAAAATACATGGTACATTCTATTACTATCTTTTTTTGACTGTTTGACATAGTATTGGGACGCCTGCCTTTGCACACACATTAAATTTAATGGCTTCCCAGTCTTAGTCCGTAGGGTTCAATATTGAGTTGGCCCACCCTTTGCAGCTATAACAGCTCCAACTCTTCTGGGAAGGCTGTCCACAAGGTTTAGGAGTGTGTCTATGGGAATGTTTGACCATTCTTCCAGAAGAGCATTTGTGAGGTCAGGCACTGATGTTGAATGAGAAGGCCTGGCTCACAGTCTCCATTCTAATTCATCCCAAAGGTGTTTTATCGGGTTGAGATGCAGGCCAGTCAAGTTCCTCCACCCCAAACTCGCTCATCCATGTCTTTATGGAGCCTGCTTTGTGCACTGGTCCAAATCATTTGGTGGAGGGGGGATTGTTTTTCAGGGGTTGGGCTTGGCCCCTTAGTTCCAATGAAGGGAACTCTTAAGGCGTCAGCATACCAAGATATTTTGGACAATTTCCTGCTCCCAACATTGTGGGAACAGTTTGGGGATGGCCCCTTCCTGTTCCAACATGACTGCGCACCAGTGCACAAAGCAAAGTCCATAAAGACATGAATGAGCGAGTTTGGGGTGGAGGAACTTGACTGGCCTGCACAGAGTACTGACCTCAACCTGATAGAACACCTTTGGGATGAATCAGAGTGGAGGCTGGGAGCCAAGCCTTCTCGTCCAACCTCAGTGCCTGACCTCACAAATGCGCTTCTGAAAGAATGGTCAAACATTGCCATAGGCACACTCCTAAACCTTGTGAACAGCCTTCCCAGAGGAGTTGAAGCTTTTATAGCTGCAAAGGGTGGGCCAACTCCATATTGAACCCTAAGACTGGGATGCCATTATCTGCTTCTGGACTGCCCACTGCATATATACTGCGGCAGGGCGGCCTAGCTGCGCAAAATCACATACCTGTACGTGATTTTGTGCACAAGATCTGGGGTGCACACGCACGCTGCTCCCGCTGTGATTAGACACAGTGGGAGCCAATCAGCGGGTCCATCGGCCATGATGGCCTTCGGGACCCGCCGATCTTCCGAGGAGAGGCAGAACGGAGGTCTGCTTATGTAAACAAGGCAGATCACCGTTCTGCCAGAGAGGAAAATTGAGATCTTGTGCTTCTGCTGAGCAGAAACACAGACCTCTGTTTTCCTCTAGTGCATCCATTCCCCCACAGTTAGAAAGCACTCCCTAGGAGCACACTTAACCCTTTGATTGCCCCCAATGTTAACCCCTTCCCTGCCAGTGTCATTTATACAGTGACAGTGCAGATTTGTCCGCTAGAATATCGTAGTCCCGCTAAAAATCGCAGATCACTGCCATCAATAGTAAAAACAGTTAAAAAAAAAAAAAAGGGGCCATAAATCTATCCCATAGTTTGTAGACGCTTATTGGGATTTTTTTTACCAAAAATATGTAGCAGAATACATATCGGCCTAAATTGATGAAGAAATTACAATTTTTACTGGGTATGTTTTATAGCAGAAAGTTAAAAATATATATATATTTTTTTCAAATTTGTTGGTCACTTTTTGTTTATGGCACAAAAAAATAAAACAAAACGCAAAGGTGATCAAATACCACAAAAAGAAAGCTCTATTTGTGGGGAAAAAAGGCATACATTTTTTTGGGTACATCGTCTCACGACTGCGCAATTGTCAGTTAAAGTAACACAGTGCCGTATTGCAAAAAATGGCCTGGACAAGATGGGGGTACAAACTTCTGGACCTGAAGTGGTTAAAGTTCATGTGCATGTAAAGGCAGGTGTCCCAATACTTTTGGTAACAGTGTATATCTGCCTCCTGGCAGTTGGTGTCCAGCTCCCTTTATTATATTTTCCTGTATGATTTTTTTGTTTTTGTCACCGTTTTGACAATGCACTGTATACTTGTCTTGATATGTTACTTGGTGCCCCTGACTTTGGCTTTGTGGATTTTCAGGGAATCTAAGCAATTAAATCAAATATTCAATACAGTGCCTTGAAAAAGTATTCATACCCCTTGACATTTTCCACATTTTGTCATGTTACAACCAAAAACGTAAATGTGTTTTATTGGGAGTTTATGTGATAGACAAACACAAAGTGGCACATAATTGTGAAGTGGAAAGAAAATGGTAAATGGTTTTCAAAATGTTTTAAAAATATGTGTGGCGTGCATTTGTATTCAGCCCCCTTTGCTCTGATACTCCTAACTAAAATCTAGTGAAACCAATTGCCTTCAGAAGTCACCTAATTAGTAAATAGAGTCCACCTGTGTGTAATCTAATCTCGGTATAAATATAGCTATTCTGTGAAGCCCTCATAGGTTTGTTAGAGAACCTTAGTGAATAAACAGCATCATGAAGGCCAAGGAACACACCAGATAGGTCAGGGATAAAGTTGTGGAGAAGTTCAAAGCAGGGTTAGGTTATAAAAAAATATCCCAAGCTTTGAGCATCTCACGGAGCACTGTTCAATCCATCATCCGAAAATGGAAAGAGTATGGCACAACTGCAAACCTACCAAGACATGGCCGTCCACCTAAACTGACAAGCCCGGCAAGGAGAGCATCCAAGAGGCCCATGGCAACTCTGGAGGAGCTGCAGAGATCCACAGTTCAGGTGGGAGATACTGTCCACAGGACGACTATTAGTCATGCACTCCACAAATATGGCCTTTATGGAGGAGTGGCAAGAAGAAAGCCATTGTTGAAAGAAAGCCATAAGAAGTCCCGTTTGCAGTTTGCAAGAAGCCATGTGGGGGACACAGCAAACATGGAAGAAACTGCTCTGAAGAGAACAAAATTCAACTTTTTGGCCCAAAAAGAAAAATACTGTGTGTGGCTGAAAACTAGCATTGCACATCACCCTGAACACACCATCCCCACCGTGAAACATGGTGGTGGCAGCATCATGTTGTGGGGATGCTTTTCTTCAGCAGGGACAGGGAAGCTGGTCAGAGTTGATGGGTAAATGGATGGATCCAAATACAGGGCAATCTTAGAAGAAAACCTGTTAAAGTCTGCAAAAGGCTTGAGACTGGGGTGGAGGTTCACCTTCCAGCAGAACAATGACCCCAAACATACAGCCAGAGCTACAATGGAATGGTTTAGATCAAAGCATATTCATGTGTTAGAATGGCCCAGTCAAAGTCCAGACCTAAATCCAATTTAGAATCCGTTGCAAGACTTGAAAATTACTGTTCACAGATGATCTCCATTCAATCTGACAGAGCTTGCGCTATTTTGCAAAGAAGAATGGGCAGAAATGTCACTCTCTAGATGTGCAAAGCTGGTAGAGATATCCCCAAAAAAGACTTGCAGCTGTAATTGAAGTGAAAGGTGGTTCTACAAAGTATTGACTCGGGGGGCTGAATCCAAATGTACCCCACACTTTTCACATATTTATTTGTAAAAAAATTTGAAAACCATTTATCACTTTCCTTCCACGTCACAATTTTGTGCCACTTTGTGTTGGTCTATCCCTATAAAATAAATTTAATGTTTTTGGTTGTAAAATGCCAAAATGTGGAACATTTCACGGGGTATGAATACTTTTTCAAGGCACTGTAAATAATCTGATTGGGATGAACCAGTTATGTTCATAGATTTTAACTATTCTTAAGAGCCCTTGCACACTGGGGCAGTTTGCAGGCGCTATTGCGCTAATAATAGCGCCTGCAAACCGCCCCGAAAGTGCCGCTGCTTTCATTCCAGTGTGAAAGCCCCGAGGGCTTGCACACTGGAGTGATGCACTGGCAGGACGGTAAAAAAAGTCCTGCCAGCAGCATCTTCGGAGCGGCGAAGGAGCGGTGTGTATACCGCTCCCTTACCGCTCCTGCCCATTGAAATCAATGGGACGGCGCGGCTATACCGCCGGCAAAGCGCCTCTGCAGAGGCGCTTTGCGGTGGTATTGAACCCTTTCTCGGCCGCTAGCGGAGGGTAAACCATTGAATACAATTTATCGTGCAGAATTGGCGAAACAAATGTTTGTAACTCTGTATTATTAATTTATTTTAAATTACCATAGCCATATGCAAAACCTCTTTTAACATTGATGTGTCTGTATTGTCCTGTTTTATTTACTCCACATGGATTCTGAAGGACTCCGTCTGATGTTCTCCAGCTGGGTGGTGGTTAGATGAGGTCTTTGTCTCAGGTTGTCTCATTGTCCACCTGGTGACTGGAGTCTAAACAATACAAACAATACAATGGGAGCCCGCGCATTTTAGTCTAAGAAAATCCTCTTTGCCTTAGAAAAGCTTTATAATACAAATAGTTATCTATTGTATTTTTTTTTAAAGTTCGTTAAACAATCGACAATGATGTCTTTATCTTTCCTCTGCAACTTAACAATTCACGACCTTCAGGCATATAGCTCAAAAAATAACACCAAACCCAGGCTTCCTGGCTGGGATTGGATTATGTCCTTTAGAACATCTTTCTTGGTCAATCAACATTACAAAACCTCCCAACATTTTGAGATGGGAAAAAAGGACATCTTTCAGCATGTAATCAAAGGATGTGCCCCAAGTTTCATGCACCACAAAGAAGACACACAGAGAAAAAAGCCTACGGGCTTCCTTCACGGTTTCCTATATTCATATGTGGTGAGAAACTAGACCACAGGTAGCTTCTCAAGGTATCTGAGGTGCTGAAGTCTTTCCAAGCCCCCCCCCCACACACACACACACATTTAGTTATGAATTTTGGGTATTTAATCTGTAGGTTTGCTGGCAATTCCTCTATACACATAATATAATTTAGTACATTCTTTAATACTGGGAATGACACTAGAATTCCAATGTCTGGGTATAATAGCCCCGGCTGCAGCAAAGATAAAGCATGTTGGACCCTTCTTAGCCATTTGTGGTGATCCTGGAAAAATAGACAGTAAGGCCAATTCTGATAGTTCAGGTAGCCTATTGAGAAAAGGGATGAGAATGGAAAAATAGGACAGTTGCTGAAGCTGGCCATAAATCTATTCCCAGACTCAAAAATTGTGATGGACTGTCTCGGTACTAATAACAAACAATGTAAATAATATAAAAACTATTTATTACATATAAAAATGACATACAGGGACAATTAAAATGACAATTTTGGAAGTAATTTTATATCAAAAAACAAATATTCAGGGTTCCCCTGAAAAGTATCTGTTGTTGAAGCAAACCTCAAAATGGATTTTTTGCCTCCACTAGTTTTGCGGGTGACGGCTTTTTCAGGAGGAATAATCTATAAAATAGATATTGAAGTAAAGCACAAATCGAATACATTACATTCAAGAGTACACACAAATAAGTTCAGCAAGTTGTACATTCAAAAATAGAGAAAATCATCAAATTGCTCATCAGGCTGTAAGATGATCATATGTGAAACCACAGGCCTGAACTAGAGGCTTCCCCCTGTGGTGGACAAGGGGGATATATGCGGGTATGAGTCTAAATAAAAAAGATTATATGTGGTGATGATACACAAGGTAGAATTTAATATGGTGGGTCACAGTCCACTCAATACAAGGGAAAGGGGGAGAAGAAAAAGAGAGAAGAGGGGGGAGGGGGGGAGGAAAGGGGGAAAGAAGGAAAGAGTGGAAGGGAGAAAAAGAGGGGAGAGGGAGGAGGTGAATGGAGAAAGAGGAAAAAAGAAAAGGGGAAGAAAGAGGAAAGAACAAAGTGGGGATAGAAAAGGGGGGGGGTTTAAAGAAGGAAAGGGAAGGCAGTTCGCAACCCCAAGGACAAAAAGAAATGAATGAGGGAATAAGAAGGAGGGGGGGAGGGGAGGAAAGAAAGGGGGAGGAGAGGGGGGGGAGAAAGGGGGAGTATGTAACTGGGCAGGAGAGAGAAAGAGTGAAATTAAAGGAGGGGGAAAAAGGAGAGCGACAAAACAAGGGAAAGGGGAAGATAGAGGGAAATAATATATATATATAGGAGAAGAGATAATTGGGATGAAATGAGGTCAATATGAGCGACAAATAATTATGTGACAAAGATAGGGGAGCAGCAAAAATAGCTCACCTGAAAACCAACATAACTATGTATAGATAAATTTCAAAGCTGGTGCTTGGCATGAACAGATAAGTAGTGGAAAGGCCAGGCAGACTCGCTCAATCGTAAGCAGGCTCAATAAGCTCTTGTGAATAAAAGTAGATATCCAGCAAAATCCTAATATCAGCGCCTTGAAGATCACTCCAGGCTAAAGCCAGCATTGAACAAGGAACGGTCTGCAGAGTGGAAGGCTGTAATGGATAAGTAAAAGGCCATGACAGCTCATGTAAGGACACCAATGTAAAGAGTCAGAACAGTGAACAAGGAGTATAAATTCTCCCCATAGTATTTGCCAAGATTCCTACCTGTTTGGAACCATTCTATCGTATGTCCCCTGGAGACAAGATTCGCCGTGCTCATCCACGGGCCAAAGGCCCGTTAAATAAGCTGTCCGACCCGGAGACGCAGAGCACACCGCCTGGGCGGCGTCTGATATCACCGGGTCAGACTCCCCACACTGCGCATGCGCCTCAATAGACGCCACTGCATAGGTGCGCGCCGTCCGAGTCAGTAGGCGGGGAGCCCAGAGCTCAGGCGGAACAAGGAAGGGATGGACTCAAAAGAGTACATCCGAGCCCAGGGGAGTCACATGTCCGCCAGTGGGAAGAAAAACATCCGGGTCATGCGGGAACACCAGGGCCAACCAGCCAGAGGAGCAGTACTATAAAAAATAAATTTTATTTGAGAAAACAAAACAATATACAAAATCAGGAGTAACATAGTAAATAAAGTAAAATATATAAACAATGCAAGTGATCTTTATTCAATTGTCAATTGGGCTAGAGTCAGGGCAACAAACAAAGGACGATCGATCGATTGTCCAATTAGATCAATAATCAATTCCATCTAATGCTTAGATATTTAAATAATGGCGCCAGCTGGTAGAAAAATGGTAGAAAAATGAAGAAAAAGGGAAGGCGGGAAAAGGGGAAGAAAAGATAACCTCAAGAAATATATCTATTACAAAAAGGGCTTATAGGATATCATTTAATTAAGTCCAGGGAAGGCGGTGGCATTGAGACGTTCGATCCAGTTGGTCTCTTTCTGGAGGATCACCTTGTCCCAATCGCCTCCCCTGGAATTTTGTTGAACCGCCTCGAGAACAAAGAACCAAATTACTGTGGTATCATAATGATGATAAAGACCAATGTGCCTACCCACAGTGGTCAATTTACCATTGCTGGAGTGGTAAAGATGGTCACCAATGCGTTGTCTTAGTTCTCTAATGGTTTTACCCACGTAAAACGCTTGACATTTACATACCATAAGGTAGATTACTCCCCTGGTTCCGCAATTGGAGAAGTTTTATGGGGAGAAATTCTCCCCATTTGGTAATGAAAACTTCCTGCCTTCAAAAATCCAGGCACAGCGGGGGCAGTCCCAATATTTGAAGGTACCATTCGGACCTAACTTAGGTCTCTGTGTAGATGAGTAATGGCTACTAGTTAGTCGGTCTCTTAATGAGGGGGCTCTGCGGAATACCAGTTCTGGAGCAGATCTGACATGTCTGCTCAGGACCTGGTGCTCCGTGAGTAAATGCCAATGGTTTTAAAGAATTGTTCGAAGTTGGTTATGGTGAGCAGAGTATGTGGTAATGAATCGAACTGTGTTGGTTGGTGTAGGTTTAGGTCTAGTATACAGTAAAGAACTTCTGGAATGGGCCAATGTTTTATTGAAGGCTTTCCTCGGATATGTACGTGGATAGCCTTGAAGTAACAAGCGATCCCGTAGGGCATTAGCTTGAGTCCTGAAATCAGTCTCCAGTGTACAATTTTTCTGCAGGCGCAAATACTGCGCGTACGGTATGCTCTTCACCAATGGCCTAGGGTGAGCGCTGGAGGCATGGAGTATTACCAGCCGTTGGCTTGCGGTAAAGATTGGTACTGAGTGTATCATCAGGTTGTTTGACAATGTACTAGGGGTGCAACGGATCAAAAAACTCACGGTTCGGATCGTACCTCGAATCAGAGATCACGGATCGGATCAATTTCGGATCAGCAAAATAAAAAAATAAAAAAGACAAGACAAATAAACATAACCCCCACTGTAATATCCACAATCTCCCCCACTGTAATATCCACATCTCCCCCACTGTAATATCCACATCTCCCCCTACTGTAATATCCACAATCTCCCCCACTGTAATATCCACAATCTCCCCCACTGCTGTAATATCCATGTCATCTCCCCACTGTATACATACCTTACAGAATAGAAGACGGCCAGATCAGATCCACAAGTTGAGGGGTTGAGTTGAGGGGTGATGACGTCAGCGCGCAGCTCACCACCGCTGTATTGTCTTATTCTGCTCCCCATCATAGAATGCTCTGGAAGTGACGTTGCGGCCAGAAATTTCACACTGTGCATCGCAGTTTGCTACGGAAGTGACGTTCCGTCATCGCCATCTTGCTATACCCCACACCCCACACTAAGAAGGGGGAAAGCGGACATGTTACACCCACCAGAGTTTTGCATTTTACACGTATTTATAACAGTAAAATCAGTTTTTATAGTGAAATACAGTACTTACAACTCCCTCTGACTACTTCGATCTTTGAATTTTAAAAGCAGCGGCAACCCTGCTCATCTCACAGGTTTGCTAATCTGGCAGAGGTTCGCTGCTTTTAAAATTCAACATCTAAGCAGTCTGACGGAGTTCAAAGTCCTGTATTTCACAATATAAACTGACTTTACTGTTATAAATACGTGTAAAATGCAAAACTCCGGTGGGTGTAACATGTCCGCTTTCCCCCTTCTTAGTGTATCTTTACTGCGGACGAGTGTGTGGTGTAGCAAGATGGTGGCGACGGAACGTCACTTCCGGAGCATTCTATGATGGGGAGCGGAATATGGCAATACGCCGCCGCCGCCGGGTGTACCAAGATGGCAGCCGCTCCGGAGCTAGGCCGAAGCCGTGGCCTTTCCTAAGGCCGAGACTTAGGCAGCAGAGTGCTCCGCAGATCGTGCGTGTGCCGATCCGAACCGGTTGAAATGTTCGGATCAGGGATCAGTGACGATCCGTTGCACCCCTACAATGTACAGATCCAGAAAAGGGATCTGCACATTGTCAAAGGTAAATTTAAAGTGGTGTTCCGGCCGAAATGACTTTTTAAATAAAAATACCCCTATAATACACAAGCTTAATGTATTCTAGTAAAGTTAGTCTGTAAACTAAGGTCTGTTTTGTTAGTTTATAGCAGTAGTTTGTTATTTTATAAACTTACAGCAGGCCATGGCAATCTTAAGTGTGGGCATCTGAAGCCAGACTGTATTTCTTCCTGGATCTCATCCTTGCAGATCTCACACATGCTCAGTGCAGCACAAGCAGTGTAATAGGTTTCAGGTTTCCATAGCAGCGGCAGTGTCAGAGGAAGTTGCCGCCCCTTCCCAAAAGGCATTGCAAACAGGAAATGATGCGATGGGCCACGGCCAGGGAGGAGGAAGTGAAAAATGAATACAGCAGATATATAGTAGGTGCTGAGAATTTTTTTTTTTAAATATCCAATTCGTTAACAGTGCACAGTTTAGTGAGGGATGCTGAAGAGTTGTAAAAGTGGGTGGAACTCCACTTTAAGGTTAAAGTTATTGCAATTCAATTGTTGAATAAACTCTGAAAGTTTATCTCTTGTGCCAGTCCAGACAATAAATAGGTCATCAATATACCTGTACCATAATAGTACATGTTTGAGAAGTTCCCACCCACCTAAATATAAATTTGCTTAAGAGGGGGCACACAAAGTCCCCATGGCAACACCCTGGGTTTGTAAGTACATTTGGTCATTGAAAGTGAAATAATTCTTGGTCAGAATAAAATGGAGTATTCATAAAATAAAGCGATTCAGGGGCCAATAAGTCCGTTCCTGCTCTCTTAAGAGGGAGCCAGCCGTCAGGACCCCCTGCTCATGGGGGATACTCGAGTAAAGAGCCTCGATATCAATCGCCACGAGCAGGGAGTCCGGAGGAATTTGGGTCCCCTCAAGATGTTTCAGGAGGTCTGTGGTATCGCGGATAAAAGTATCAAGGTTACAATTGCCTGTAATATGTGCTATAAGTTGAAATACAGCCTTCCAATATGGTCTCAAGCACAGACACGACCACCAAAGATGCAACATTGTGCCAAGTTCCTTGCCACAGCACCAGCAACTAGATGAATAATTAAATAACATCTTTTGCATTCTGTTAAGGCATCAATACCACCTAAATAAGATTTCGTAGTTCCTTTCTTGTAATTAAACTGAAAGGCTTGGTTTAGATGTTAAAAAAGAGAATTTTCTAAATCCTCTGATGAAAGCGGATGGCCTAATTCTCGCTCCCAATCCCCAATATACAAGGGATCATGAGAGAAGGCATGTTGAAGAAGTATGCGGACTGACAACTTGTGGAGCCCCTGGGCAATAGAAGATCATGGGGCCCCCTGTGTCCCCACCCATACGCAAGCCACACCTACATAAAGCCCCACCTACATAAATCATGGGGCACACAGTAAGGCATACAGCAGGGCACAGGCACAACACAGGGCATGGGGCGCACAGCAGAGCACATCAAGGGGTACACAGCAGGTAACAACACGGGGCATGGGACACAGTAGGGCACATCACAGGGCACACAGGAAGGCACATCATGGGGCAAAGGGCACATCAGGGGGTACACAGCAGGGCACCGAGAACATCACAGGGCATGGGGCACATCACAGGACATACAGCAGGGCACTGAGAACATCGCAGGGCATGGGGCACATCACAGGACACACAGCAGGGCAGATCAGGTGGTACACAGCAGGGCATGGGGCACATCACAGGGCACACAGCAGGGTTTATTATGCTGTATACAGCAGGGCACATTATTAAGCACAGCATGGTGCATCACAGGGGGCAAAACTGAGGGTGTACACAGCAGGGCATGGGGCACACAGTAGGCACATCATGGGGTACACAACGGGGCACAACACAGGGCACATCAGGAGGTACACAGCATGGCATGCATCACAGGGCATGTGGCACATAGTAGGGCACACAGCAGAGCACAGGGCACACAGTAGAGCACATAATTGGAAACAGGGCACATCTGGCGGTACACAGCAGGACACATCACAGGGCATGGGGCACACAGTATGGCACATCTGCGGGGTACACAGCAGGGCACATTACAGGCCACGAGGCACGCAGTAGGACAAATAGCAGGGCAGAAACCAAAACACAAGGCACAAAGCAGAGCACAGGGATCCTCCAGACACAGCACAGTGTCTCTCAGGGCAGCTTTGGGGGGAGAAGGCATAGGGGGACACCGTGGGTGGGTGGAGAACACAGGGGGACACTGTGGGTGGTGTAAGGCACAGGGGGACACGGTGGGGGGTGTAAGACACAGAGGGACACGGTGGGGGGTGTAAGGCACAGGGGGACACGGTGGGGGGTGTAAGGCACAGGGGGACACGGTGGGTGGATGAGGACACAGGGGGACACGGTGGGTGGTGTAAGACACAGAGGGACACGGTGGGGGGTGTAAGGCACAGGGGGACACGGTGGGGGGTGTAAGGCACAGGGGGACACGGTGGGGGGGTGTAAGACACAGGGGGACACGGTGCGTAGGTTGATACAAGGGGACATGGTGGGGGGGTGGTGAAAGGCACAAGGGGACATGGTGGGGGAGTGGTGTAAGGCACAGGGGGACATGGTGGGTGGATGAGGATGCAGGGGGACACGGTGGGGGGGGGTTTAAGGCACAGGGGGACACAGTGGGTGGAGGAGGACACAGGGGTACACTGTGGGATGGGTGTAAGTCATGGGGGACACGGTGGGTGGGTGTAAGGCACAGGGGGACACTGGGGTGGGGTGTAAGGCACAGGGGGACAGTGGGGGGGTGTAAGGCACAGGGGGACATGGTGGGTGTATGAGGACACAGGGGGACACGGTGGGGGGGTTTAAGGCACAGGGGGACACAGTGGGTGGAGGAGGACACAGGGGTACACTGTGGGGGGTGTAATGTATAGGGGACATGGTGGGTGGGTGTAAGGCACAAGGGGACACTGGGGGGGTGTAAGGCACAGGAGGACAATGGGGGGGTGTAAGGCACTGGGGTGAGGTGAAAGGCACAGGGGGACACTGGGGTGGGGTGTAAGGCACAGGGGGACACTGGGGGGTGTAAGGTACAGGGGGACACTGGGGGGTGTAAGGCACAGGGGGACACTGCAGGGGGTGTAAGGCACTAGGGGACACTGGGGGGTGTAAGGCACAGGGGGACACTGCGGGGGGTGTAAGGCACAGGGGGACATGGGGGGGTGTAAGGCACAGGGGGACACTGGGGGGGTACAAGGCACAGGGGGACACTGGGGGGGTGCAAGGCACAGGGGAGCACACATTGTTGGGGGGGTGGAGGACAGGGGGGCTCGGGAGACTAGGGGCGTCCTGCAGTCCTGTTGGGGCCCGGGACCTGTACTCCTGTTGGGGCCCGGGACCTGTACTGTCTGCTGCCCCGCGATGGCAGCCATCATCCATGGTACCTTCAGCAACAACAGCGCCTCACCTGATGCCTGACTACATAATGCAGTCTTATGCCCTGTACACACGGTCGGACATTGATCGGACATTCCGACAACAAAATCCTAGGATTTTTTCAGACGGATGTTGGCTCAAACTTGTCTTGCATACACACGGTCACACAAAGTTGTCGGAAAATCTGATTGTTCTGAATGCGGTGACGTAAAAAACGTACGTCTGGACTATAAACGGGGCAGTAGCCAATAGCTTTCGTTTCTTAATTTATTCTGAGCATGCGTGGCACTTTGTGCGTCGGATTTGTGTACACACGATTGGAATTTCCGACAACGGATTTTGTTGTCGGAAAATTTTATAGCAAGCTCTCAAACTTTGTGTGTCGGAAATTCCTATGGAAAATGTGTGATGGAGCCTACACACTGTCGGAATTTCCGACAACAAGGTCCTATCACACATTTTCCATTGGAAAATCCTATTGTGTGTACAGGGCATAACAGGGGTTCAACAGGACGCGGCTGTGATAATACAGCTCCTTGCCAGCTCCTCCTCTCATCCGTCCCAGGTGATGTCATGTACAAGCATCTGGGGTGTACGGGAGGGAAGGAGGAGCCGGCAAGGAGCAGCGCGCTGTGAGAGGTCTTATTACAGCCGCGTCCTGCTGAATCTGTGTTAGACTGCAATTATGAATTGCAGGTGCAGAGGCTCTCACGGGCCCCCTAGCAGCACGGGCCCTCGGGTCAGTCCGCCCCTGAAAGTATGTCATAGATAGTAGATATTGCTCTATTGCTCGCGGACACAGGGGCGGATGCAGAGTCTAGTCTCGGGAGGGGCACTGCCAGAAAATAAGGTTTTTTGCTGGTTATTTTTTAGGGCAATGGCTGGTGTTGGCACTTCAATCAATATGGCACCATGGTTGTTATGGTGTCAGGATGATTGAAGCGCATTATTTCTATTATTACATTGTAATATAAAATGAAATAGTTCAACTTACCATAATGCACAATCAGTAGGAGCCTGAGTGTGTCACTTGCCACTATGACCTGCCACCAGATGCGGCATGTCACTTGCCACTGTCCCCAGCCACCAGATGCTGTGTTTCACTTGCCACCATCACCTGCCACTAGATGCAGCTTGACACTTGCCACTGTCGCCTGCCACCAGATGCAGCTTGTCACTTGCCTCCGTCGCCTGCCACTAGATGCAGCTTATCGCCATTGCCTAGCACCAGATGCAGCTTTTCACTTGCCACCATCGCCTGCCACCAAATGCAGCTTGTTACTTACCACCGTTGCCTACCATCAGAAGCAGCAAGTCACTTGCCACCATTACCTGCCACCAGATGTAGCTTGTCACTTACCATGTTACTTGCCACCAGATGCAGCTGGTCACTTGACGCGTTACTTTCCACCAGATGCGGATTGTCACTTGCCACATTGCGTGTCTACAGATTGTTGCTTGCCACGTCACCTGCCACCAGATGGGGATTGTCATTTGCCACATTGCCTGCCTTCAGATCCAGCTTGTCACTTGCCACTTTGCCTGCCACCAGATGCTGATTGTCACTTGCCACCGTCCCCTGCCACCAACTGCAGCTTGTCATTGACACATTACTTGTCACCAGATGCAGCTTGTCACTTGCCACGTCACCTGCCACCAGATGCCGATTGTCACTTGCCTCCATTGCCTGCCACCAAATGCAGCTTGTCACTTGCCACATTACTTGCCACATTGCTTGCCACCAGATACCGATTGTCACTTGCCACCATCCCCTGCCACCAACTGCAGCTTGTCATTGACACATTACTTGCCACCAGATGCATCTTGTCACTTGCCACGTCATCTGCCACCAGATGCCAATTGTCACTTGCCACATTGCCTAGCACCAAATACAGACTGTCACTATCCTTCAACAACAGTGACAGCAGAGAAACAGGCCCAGCTTTTCAGCACACGTGAGGGCGGGCAGCAGAGAGATGATGTAATCTCTCTGCTGCCTGCGGCTGCACAGTGAGGGCAGAACTACAGTAAAGCAGGGTGGGCGGTGAGAGATGATGTTATATCTTTACTCGCTCGTCTGCCCACTCACTGTCCTGCCTTTCCGTTCACCCACTGTCCTGCTTACTGGTATGACTGCCTGCCCGCCTGCTCTGCTCACCCTCTGGCCCACTCACTGGTCTGCCCGTCTGCTCCGCTCACTTGCCAGCCCGTTTACTGACCTGACTGCCCGCCCACTCACCCGCTGGCCGCCCACTATTTTCTGGGGGGGTAGCAATTGCCCCGATGCCCCTCCCCCCGATCCTCCCCTGCACGGACAATGACTAGTTTGGATAATGTTTGGTTCCATTACGCCACAATCTGTCTTATGGACTCATTCTTCTTCTTCTATTATATATTACCAATCAAGAACTATACAAATGTATATCCACTGTGAACCACAATAAGTGTTGTCTTAATAAATTTATTAGCACAACAAAAAAGTGCAATCTTTTGTTAAAAACCACAGTTAAAAATCAACTGCATATATAAAATTGGCAATTTGTTATTTCAACAATAGCCTTATTTATGGTATAATTTGTAGATATTATGGAATATACTATGGACGTATACATGATCATTTAAACGGTAGATGTACACATCTGTAACAACAATTATAATGAATGTCAGAAAAATTAACCCGCAATCAATGGATCTATTAACAAAGTGGTGACAAAATAAGAGATCTGCAAAATACTCAACATGCCTCTCAGCAAATAGCTTGGGGTGTCTACTTTCCAAAATGGGGTCATTTGGGGGGGTTTTGTGCCATCTTGGCATTTTATGGCCTTCAATACTGTGATAGGTAGTGAGGAGTGAAATCAAAAATTTACGCCCTTAGAAATCCCGAAGGGGGTGATTGGTTTTTGGGGCCCCGTACGCGGCTAGGCTCCCAAAAAGTCCCACACATGTGGTATCCCCGTACTCAGGAGAAGCAGCAGAATTTATTTTGGAGTGTAATTCCACATATGCCCATGGCCTGTGTGAGCAATATATCATTTAGTGACAACTTTGTGTAATTTTTTTTTTTTTTGTCATTTTTCAATCACTTGTGACAAAAAAATAAAATATTCAATGGTCTCAACATGCCTCTCGGCAATTTCCTTGGGGTGTCTACTTTCCAAAATGGGGTCATTTTGGGGGTTTGTACTGCCCTGCCATTTTAGCACCTCGAGAAATGAGATAGGCAGTCATAAACTAAAAGCTGCATAAATTCCAGAAATGTACCCTAGTTTGTAGACGCTATAACTTTTGCGCAAACCAATAAATATACGTTTATTGACATTTTTTTTTTTACCAAAGACATGTGGCTGAATACATTTTGGCCTAAATGTATGACTAAAATCAGTTTATTGGATTTTTCTTATAACAAAAATTAGAAAATATCATTTTTTTTCAACATTTTTGTTTTTTTTCCGTTTATATCGCAAAGAATAAACATCGCAGAGGCAATAAAATACCATCAAAACAAAGCTCTATTTGTGGGGAAAAAAGAACGCAAATTTTGTTTGAGTACAATATTGCATGACCGCGCAATTACCAGTTAAATCAGTGCAGTGCCAAATTGTAAAAAGTGCTCTGGTCATCGAGCAACCAAATCTTCCAGGGCAGAAGTGGTTAAAATAGAACATTTACAATTTCTTATTTTTGATGTCCCTCTGATGGGAGGGCAGCATCTGAACCCACAAAACACCTTGGCTTTTTTTTTTTCTATTGATTATCTCATAAAACATTATAAAATCTTTGGTGTGGTGCCTTCACTTCTGCCTATATAGCAAAAAAATAAATAAGCTTTAAACATTCTTTTCAATATCACTAAAAATAATAAGTTAGCCAGAGATACACTTAGATAACCACTTAAGGACTAGCCTCGTTTTGGAATTTAGGTGTTTACATGTTTAAAACAGTTTTTTTTGCTAGAAAATTACTTAGAACCCCAAACATTATATATTGTTTTTTTTAACACCCTAGAGAATAAAATGGCGGCCATTGCAATACTTTTTTTCACACCGTATTTGCGGAGCAGTCTTACAAGCGCACTTTTTTTGGAAAAAATTCACTTATTTGGGAATAAAAAAATAAGACAACGGTAAAGTTAGTCCAATTTTTTTTTATATTGTGAAAGATAATCTTACGCCGAGTAAATTGATGCCCAACATGTCATGCTTCAAAATTGCGCCCGCTCGTGGAATGGCGTCAAACTTTTACCCTCAAAAATCTCCATAGGCGATGTTTAAAAAATTCTACAGGTTGCATGTTTTGTGTTACAGAGGAGGTCTAGGGCTAGAATTATTGGTCTCGCTCTACCGATAGCGGCGATACCTCACATGTGTGGTTTGACCACCATTTTCATATGCGGGCGCTACTCACGTATGCGTTCGCTTCTGCGCGCGAGCTCGTCGGGACGGATCGCTTTAAAAAAAATGTTTTTTTCTTATTCATTTTACTTGATTTTATTTATTTTTTCATAGTTTTTTAAAAAAAATTGAGTCACTTTTATTCCTATTACAAGGAATGTACACATCCCTTGTAATAGAAAAAAGCATGACAGGTCCTCTTAAATATGAGATCTGGGGTCAAAAACTCCTCAGATCTCATATTTGGACTAAAATAAAAAAAAAATAAAAACTTGTCATTGCAAAAATGTGGCTTTAAGACGTATGGACGGAAGTGACGTTTTGACGTCGCTTCCGCCCTCCTATGGTATGGAGATGGGTGGGGCCATCTTCCCCTCACTCATCTCCATACTACAGACGTGAAAGGTCCTGATCACCTCTGCTGCTACCGGCGGCTCCGGTAAGCGGCGGAGGGCGCGGGAGAGGGGTGGCACCTCTCCCGCCGCTGATAACGGTGATCTCGCTGTGAATCCACCATTATCGTAAACAGAATCGCCGGCCCTAAAGATGGATACCTCGGTTGTGGCAGTAGCTGCTGCCGTTACCGAGATATCCAACTTCAAACTGATGACGTATATATACAGTGGACGGTCGGTAAGTGGAGTCTACCTTCCAATATTGCTTATAGCAGACCTGCGACATTGTGTTATTCTGGTCATAGTTCAAATCTCAGCCAGGATCGGCTGAGATTCGATCCATATATGGGCAGGCTGATTGTACCCAAGTTGATCGATCGATTGACTTGGGTACAACCAGTATGTCAGATGTTCACATAAGATTATTGCCAGTGGCTATGGATGCAAGCAATAATCACTGTGTTCTCCCACCAAGAGAACACATTAGCTCAATGGAAAAGATTCCCCCATCAACACTGGCTGTGTTGATGGGGGGAATCACGTGATTTTCTTTCCTGCAACTCACGGTTGCAGGAAAGAAAATCACACCATCTATGGCCTGCCCTGGAAAATATACAAAGGTAATATTGTACAATTAATAGAACAAACACCTCTTTTAAAAAGCAGAAAGGTTTATTGAAAGAAGGATCAGCAAACAATATATATAGAGAAAGGAAGCACACAGAGCATTTGTAAGCATTAGCAACACTTTTTATCAAATAAATTTATTATAAAGAAAATCTAAAAATATTTTTTTAAATACAAAATACAGATAACGTGGTTTCTTAGAAGTCCTAATTATTTTGCCAGCACTTAATTTTCTTAACGGTGATAATAAAAAGTGTCTTTATAGCCAAAACTCTTTTGCTAGTTTTTTGTAACGTGTAGAAGGGTTAAACATAACTATTATAATGCATAAAGTGTATTTATAGGAAAAAAAAAACATTTTGGAATCTTTTCATAGAATAGAGAAGGGTTAAATATATTAAATTTTTCTTTTGCTGCCGAAATTTCTATTGTGGAGATTGTTCCTCACTTTCTATCCTGCTGATGCAACAGGAATTAAGAGGCGATCTCTCCAAAGTGAGAGGAATTGTCACCAATCTTCCAATAGGGGGCAACCTATCCCAGTTGCCCCCATTGGAAAATTTACCCTTGCAACATGTTCTAGTGACAACTTTAAAATTTTGTATTTCAGGTGAATCTAACTAGCTGAGACACAGGCAGCAATGACATTTGGCAAGGGGTTCTAATCCTTCCTTACACTACCCCAAAACTGAAAGAAAAAAAAGGTTTGGCTATAAATACATTTTAAAGTAAAGGACATGAGTTTCTATAGTAATATATCCAAATACAATAAAAACAAAATAATTTTACTTTTTACCTTTGTTAGAGTGTTTAAGTTTTAATTCTGATAGAGCTTTGTGGAAGCACATGAAAAGCAGCATGGAGAGGTTCAGTGAAGGTGGTGGTGAAGGTGTGGAGGTGTACAACAAGGTCACATATCTGGTAGAAGGACAGTCGGCCGGCTTCATACTCCAGATAAATCCCAACAGTCTTTAGTAAAGATGTGGAGTCTATATTAGTAGTCATGTCCCTATGCTGGACATGAAGCCTTGATTTTGTTTGAATTAGACTCCAGGATTTGTGATTACAACCTAATAAGGACACACTTCCTGAAACCTTCCTCTCCATGTTTTCACTGGCCACCCCTATCATCCATTCCTCCGCTTCACTCACATCCACCTCCCAGTAATGTGTCCCGGATGTGAATCTTTGTACACTCAATACCTGGCTGCAGTTGAATCTCTGTGGACTAGCCGGCCTGTGCACACAGATTTCAGCATTAGTGGCTCTCTTCCGATCCTTTGATATAAGCAGCTTAACACTAGCTGTATTTATATCCAGGAAAATATTGGATTTCTCCGTCACTGAAAATGGTCTCTTTTTCATCAGGTCCTTCAGACTCAGAGTCAAATTGCAGAGCCCACTCTGTAGTATCTGTGCGATTATTCCCTCATTTAGACATACAGGATTTTTTACATCATCGGCTATATCCTCTGTCCCAGGACTGGTGTGGTCTCCGGTAGGTGGCATTTTCAAGACACTTAATGGGTCTTGGATGTCACACAGTTCTTTTATCTCATTAATCCTCCTAGACAAGTTGACCTCCTTTTGCTTTAGCTGCCCATTCAGATCAGAAACTGACTGGGAGATCTGCTGCTTCTGTCTGCGTATCTCTCGATGCACTCCCTTCTCTACACCACTCAGCTGTTGCATAATTTCTATAAGCAAGTTAGTGTAGCTCCGGTTAATAGCAAAAGTTTTATCATCCTTTTGTCTCAGGTGACTGTCCAGGTTCTGGATTCTCCACTTGATCTCCTGCCTCTCAGAGTCCAATGTATTTGTAAATTTTCTCAGTTTCTCTTTCTTTTTCTCAGAGGCCTCGTTTAGAAGCTCCACCTGGTGTCCTTTGTGTTCTCCAGCCACCCAGCAGGACATACAGATACAGGTATTATCGTCTGAGCAGTAAAATTTCAGAGTCTCCTTATGTGTGGAGCATTTCCTCTCTCCAAATGATGTGGTGGGTTCGGTTAAAATGTGACCCGCTGACTTGCTGTGGTAACTTAGGTGCTTTCCACAAAATGAGGCCTCACATAACAGACATGCTTTAGAAGCTGGTACGGGAGAGTCGCAGAACGTACACAAGACTTCCTCCTCGTAAGCAGTTTTGAACAATGCCATGATTTTATGCAACTTCACATTCTTCGACAGCATAGGGCGCTCCGCATACTGCTCTCTGCACTCTGGACAGGAATAAAATTCAGACCACTCTTGTGCATCCAGTGCAGTCACAATACAATCCTGGCAGAAGTTGTGTCCACATCTCAGTGTTGTGGGATCCTTATAAAGGTTCAGGCAGATGGAGCACACCAGCTCGTTTCTCAAGTCAGCAGATTCCATTTTGGAGAAGAATGACTGGTAGCAGTGCAAGGTAAAATATCTGGTGATGCAACTTTGGGACTTCAGTCTTATATACTGGTGAAGAGAGTTGCTTTGGATGCTTTGTTATGTAAATGGAGGTCTTCCCTCCTTGTAAAGTGAGATCCACCTTCCTCCAGTAACTCTTTCTCTGCCAAAGACATTGTTTTGTACCATGTTAGCTTTAGATTATTGCAAAAAGTTTACCCTTGATTGGCTAACTTAAGATTAAAGATGCAAGCTATTGGGACTCAATAGGGCTTTTTTTTTTCAAGCTTTATTCAATTCTGAAGATGATTCTGCTATTTTAGGGATTGTAGAATGGTCCCTCCTCAGATATAAAGTGGTCCCAAAAGCTTGTATCTTTAGGAATTTTATTGAACCAGTTAAAACGGAGTTCCACCCAAAAATGGAACTTCCGCTTAAAGGGAGGTGACCCCCTGACATGCCACATTTGGCATGTAATTTTTTTGGGGGGGAGCCGGTACCCTCTTTTCAGAGGGATCCAGCTCCCATTTCCTCCAGGCGCACTGCGGCACATGAAGGGAGATCACCTCTCCCCCCTCCCTCTCGGCAATCATCTGAGACATGTCACTGGTCCCATATGATTGCCCGGTCAGTCACGGAAAGCAGCGCGGCGCAGCTCGTGCATGCGCAGTGGGTGCCCGGCTGTGCAGCCACAGCCGGGTGCCCACACTTACAATTCCGGCACCGCAGATAGGAGGGGGAGATGAGTGGGGCTTCGCTCCCCCTGCATTGCTGGACCCTGCGACAGGTAAGTGTAGCTTCTGACTTTTAATTTTTTTGTTTAGCAGAACTCCGCTTTATATGCATCATTTAAACTTCAAATTTTCTACATCTGATGAAGACATACAGTTTAGTAATTAATTAACACAGATTGTACATCACAGAGCCTTCACCATCTTTTCACTTCAAACTGAACCTGTTCAGAGTAGTTGCAAGAGTAGCCAGAGATGGGACGATGAGACTTCAAAGTTTATATATTTGAAAAGCAAATCACAGCAAAACTATGAAATGTGCAAATATAAGTGAATACAAATCAAATTACCGTATTTATCGGCGTATAACACGCGCCGGCGTATAACACGCACCCCAAGTTTAGGAGAGAATTTTAAGGAAAAAAAATTTTTAGGAGGGAAGTTTAAGGAAAAAAAACTTACATTAAAATGCCCATCAATGCAGCCTTATCTGTCTATCTGCAGCCTTTTCAGTGTCAGTGCAGCCTTGCCCCAGTGCAGTCTTGTCAGTGCAGCTTTGCCCCAGTGCAGCCTTGTCAGTGCAGCTTTGCCCCAGTGCAGCCTTGCCTCAGTGCAGCTTTGCCCCAGTGTAGCCTTGCCTCAGTGCAGCTTTGCCCCAGTGTAGCCTTGTCTCAGTGCAGCTTTGCCCCAGTGCAGCCTTGCCCCAGTGCAGCCTTGCCCCAGTGCAGCTTCGTTAGTGCAGGTCTGCCCCAGTCCAGCCATGTCAGTGCAGCTTTGTGCACTCAGTGTAGATTCAAAAAATGGTGCCGAGACTGCAGGGAGCCGAGATACACATACATGAGTGTTCTCGGCTTTTTCCGGCGCCGTCGTCACGCCCAGTCCCGCCCCTGGACCTGTGTTATGTCCATCATAGGGCGGGACTGGGCGTGACTGTGAGCGGCGCCGAAAAAAGCCGAGAACACTCGGGTATGTGTATCTCTGCTCTTGTCGGATCTGACAAGAGCAGAGATACACATACCCGAGTGTTCTCGGCTTTTTTCGGCGCCGCTCACAGTCACGCCCAGTCCCGCCCTATGATGGACATAACACAGGTCCAGGGGCGGGACTGGGCGTGACGGCGGCGCCGGAAAAAGCCGAGAACACTCGAGTATGTGTATCTCGGCTCCCTGCAGTCTCGGCGCCATTTTTGAATCTACCCACGGCTGTGTATGTCGGCGGCGACCGCGGCAATTGCCGCGATCGCTCCGATGACACAGAAATCGGCGGGGATCGGCCTATAACACGCACCCACGATTTTCCCCTGATTTTCAGGGGAAAAAAGTGCGTGTTATATGCCAATAAATACGGTACATGCAATAAACTCAACTAACAAAGGCGTTTCTGCAACCCTTAATGCTGCGTACACACAAGCGGACTTCTCGTCGGACTGAACTCCGAAGAACTTTTCAACGGAGTTCCGACGAAACGGACTTGCCTACACACGATCCCACCAAAGTCCGATAGTTTTGAACGTGATGACGTACGACCAGACTAGAAAGGAAAGTTCAATAGCCAGTAGCCAATAGCTGCCCTTGCATCGTTTTCGGTCCGTCGGACTAGCATACAGACGAACGTTTTTTTCGATAGGGATCGAGTCCGTCGGAAAGATTTGAAACATGTTCTATTTCTAAGGTCCATCAGATTTTGACAGAAAAGGTCAGATGAAGCCCACGCACGATCGGAATGTCCGATGGATTCGTTCCGTCAGACCTTTTCTGCCGGAAAGTCCGGTCGTGTGTACACGGCATTAAACCACCTGAAATTTCCATTTTCTTATTGACTACCACCAGGCAAAATTTGTCCAAATTTTGCTAAAATATCAATACTTATGGTGCAGGGATTTTAGAGAATGTAAACTAAGTTAATTCTCTTCAATAATATGAAAATTCAAAACATTTCACTGTACAAATCAAAGACTAAATAAATAATCTGATATGGAAGAATGGGTTACGTTCAAAGATTTCAACTATTCTATGTAAATTATGCAAATCCTTACATTAATAAAATTCCAGATCAAGAGGAAGGTAGCTAGCACGATATGAGTTTATAAATCATGTAACTTTGTATTCCTATCTGTTAAATATTAAAGATATAACTCATAATATAATGTTTGCTAAATGCTTTTGCAAAGGGAACAACTAAAGTATTACTAAATCACATAGACTTTAAAACTAAAAGTGACCCTCTCTTGGCACTTAACAAAACTTTCAAGAGACTGCTGTACAGTTAATTGAATTTCATATGCACAAATGGTGAAAATATTTTCTGTAGCTCTGTATTAGCACACGCAAAGCATTTTCCTTTAGATTAACCAGAACCATGTAATATGAGGTCAAACCTAAGGGCAGGCCCTTGCACTACATAGTTAAAAGGTAAATCTAAAGGAAATTGAATAACAAAATTGTATAATCTATGGCCAGCTTAAAACAATCTTCTTACCTTAAAAAAGTTTAACAATACAAATAGTTACCTATAGTTTGTGTTTTTTAAATTTAACAATGTCCTCTTATTATGTCCCCAATAATTTAACAGTATACACCTTTGGGCTATGGTTGCCACCTCATCCCTTTAAACTCGAACACATATTAATTACACAGGTTCTGTGGCTGATTAAAGTGGTAATTAAACTCACTTGGTGCCTTATCTGCATTTAATTAGCCTCAGAACCTGTGTAATTCAAAGGTGTTCCGGTTCAAAGGGATGAGGTGGCAACTCTACTTTGGGCATGTAGCTCAAAGAATAATACCTGACCCAGTCTTCCTGGCTTTGATTGCATTGGGTCTTTTAGAACAGGATGTTCACAACATTTCACACCTTTCTTGGTTAATAAATACAATTAAATTTGTATTTAATTATAAAACCTTTTGAGATGGGAAAGAAGGATATCTTATGTAAGCAAAGGACATACCTCTACCATGCCTAGAGTTGCCACCTCATTCGTTTAAACCCGAACACCTTTGAATTACGCAGGTTCTGAGGCTAATTAAATGCAGATAAGTGAGTTTAATTACCACCTTAATCAGCCACAGAACCTGTGTAATTAATATGTGTTTGGGTTTAAAGGGATGTGGTGGTAACCATAACCATGCCCCAAATTTCATGGACCATGAGGAATTAATGTAAAAATAATGTCTACACCCATTAGGGCTTATTATTTCCACTTATATTCCTTTGTAATTCATTTTTCAAAATAGAAATCCAGTAATATGGATACTGGTGAAACTATTTGCTGTAGTTCTGTATTACTAGAATAGAGAAAACCCATTTTAGCACTGATGGTTCTGTACTGTCCAATATGGTTTACATCATATGGATTCTGAAGGACCACACCTATCTTTCCCCAGCTGGGTGTTGGATAGATAAGGTCTTTGTCTCATGATGAACTCTAATGAGATCACCTTCTAGCTGGTGTCCAAACAATACATTGGAACTCCTCACATGCCAACCTGGTCTAAAAAAAAGTATTTTTTGCCTCAGAATAATTTTAATACAAATAATTGCTTTAATTTTTTTTTCTGTTTTTAATGTAATCAAACAACCATGTTTTAATTGTTGGTAAAAATTCAAATATAACAAAATCCCTATTTTTAACCAACAACTTTCTCATTGAAAAAGTTTGTATTTATATTTTTCTTAAGACTTCTTTATCTTCTAAGAAATAACATTAATTTTAGATAGTTGGAAGGTGTTGTAACCTCTCACTCTCTCCCATTAGATCTAGGTAATTAATACCAGCTTGCCAATGTACAAACTAACCTACATAGTCATACACAGGCCATCAAGGTCAATTTAATAAAATATGGCATACATGGATTTTATTCTGCTCATTTTAGGTTTTCATTTTATTTAGGGCCACATGCTGTCAGTCCAGTGTGTTTTATTTTTTTTTCTGCATCAAAAACGCATGGAAAGTAGGTTACATGGTTTTCAATGGTGTAGTTCACACCAGTGCTTGCAGTTCCAGGAAAAAAAAAAGTAGAACATGCTGCATTTTTCCTGCACTGGACTGTACTGGAATGCTGTAAAATGTATCAAAAACGCATTGGAGTGCACCAAAAACATACTGGAACACACGTCCTTATTTAAGGATAAGAAAAAAGGGGGAAAAAATGAGGGCTGTGGAAATTAAAGATTAATTCCTTAATTAATTGTTAATTTTTTAGATCGATCAAAATTTTTTTGATTGGTAGGCTGACTGCCCTGGGGCCGCTTTGGGCCAAGCTGTGGCTGCAGCGCAGCACTCCGCTCCCACCTCCTCCTCCTCCACTGTTTGTCATACACATTCTGCGGGCATCTCCCGCTGTGTGTCTCCGAGCTGAGTGTGAAAACTTTGGCCGCGCTGTGAGAAAAGTCCTGCCCTCCTCCTAGATCAGCTCGTGTGATAGACGCAGTGTTCTGTCTATCACACAAGCTGATCTAGGAGGAGGGCGGCACTTTTCTCACAGCGCGGCCAAAGTTTTCACACTCAGCTCGGAGACACACAGCGGGAGATGCCCACAGACTGTGTAATCCAGGCACAGGCACTGACTACAGTGAGGCTGTGATTATGGGCACGGTGAGACTGCATTATGGGCACGGTGATATTGCATTATGGGCACGGTGAGACTGAATTTTGGGCACGGTGAGGCTGCGATTATGGTTATGATCAACATAACAAAACTTCACAACTTTTTTTGAGATGGAAAAGGACATCTTTTAGTATGTAAGCAGAGGACATGACCCCAGGCTTCATGTATCACAAAGAATATGTTTTAAAAAATTTAACTGTACTCATTAGTGCTTATTATTTCCACTTCTGTTCCTTTATAATTGATTTTCAAAATATCAAATTTTTTAATATGGAGGCTGGAAGAAGCATAACACTTTTATTATTATTATACAGGATTTATATTGTGCCAAAAGTTTGTGCAGCGCTTTACAACATGAGGGCAGACAGTACAGTTACAATTCAATACAGAAGGAATTTACAATTAAAGTGAACATGTTCTAAAGAGGTTGGTATATAAAGCCAAAAATGAGGGACAAAAAGGATTTAGTTTGGAAAGAGGGACTGTCCCTTCAATTGATGGCCAGTTGGAAGCTATGCAAAAACAAGTCCAGTTTAATATGACTGACTAGTTCGGATAATGTTTGGTTCCATTACACCTGGGTTAGGATTGTCCTTTCTTCAATAGCTTCCTTTTTGCTTTTTCTTAACAAAAAGCAATCTCAAAGCACACAAATATCCCAGGTAAGAGTTAAAATGGTATATGAATAAACACAGACAAACCAGAACCACCACAATCTGTCTTATAGAATCAGTCTACCTCCTTGTGTTATAGATTACTGATCAAGAACTATACAACTTTATATCCAACTGTGAACCCCAATATTCATTGTCATAATTGTCCCTTTCCCCCACGCTTATAAAGCTTTGGGCCTGTGAAGTCTTTTCCCCTCCCCTATTCCTCTTCCCTATCCCTTATCACACCTGTTTTTTTTTTACATATTTTAAAATAAGAATAAAGTATATTTTTCAAAAAAAAAGTTGTCGTAATACTAAATAATAATAATAATAATTAAAAAATTACAATCTTTTGTTAAAAACCACGTTAAAAAATCAAGTGCATACGTGAAATTGCCAATTAGTTTTTTTTTACAATATCCATATAATTCACAGTATAGTTTGCAGATATTGTGGAATATACTTTGGGCACATACATTATGTAAGCCATAAAAACTGCGGATGCACATATCTGTATTAATTTTAATGGCAATCAGTCAGACAAATTATTCCCCAATGGTTATTATAAAGGGATCGAAAGAGCTCGTAGGTGTCTAGCTAGGTATTTGCCAAACAAATGTCCATGTGCAACCTTAATACCTAGTATTCTATGGGATATGGCAGACCCATCTCATCATGATACAGTTGTGCTCATAAGTTTACATACCCTGGCAGAATTTATGATTTCTTGGCCATTTTTCAGAGAATATGAATGATAACACAAAAACATTTCTTTCACTCATGGTCAGTGTTTGGCTGAAGCCTTTTATTATCAATCAACTGTGTTTATTCTTTTCAAATCGTAATGTAAACAGAAACAACCCAAATGACCCTGATCAAAAGTTTACATACCCTGGTGATTTTGTCCTGATAACATGCACACAAGTTGACACAAAGGGGCTTGAGGCCAGGTTCACACTGCTACGACAAACGCTCCGACATTGGGAGCTCATGTTGCACGACGTGTAAAAATCAATGTTTCCCTATGGGAGCCGTCTTAACTGGTCCGACTTTGAAAATGCTCGCTGCACTACTTTGGTCCGACTTTGATCCTACTTCAGCCCATTGAATATCACTGAAGTCGGATCAAAGTCGGATCGTTGTCTTGACTGATCCGACTTTGGCATGTAACTTGTGCTCTGATGATCGTGAAGGGGAACTCCACGCAAAATGTAAAAAAAAACACGACATGGATTCCCCCTCCAAGACCACACCAGGCCCTTCAGTCTGGCATGGATTTTGAGGGGAACACCCATGCCGAAAAAAACAGCGTGGGGTTCCCCCAAAATCTATACCAGACCGTTATCCTAGCATGCAGCCTGGCAGGTCAGGAAAGGGGTTGGGGACGAGCCAGTTCCGCCCCCCTCCTGAACCATACCAGGCCGCATGCCCTCAACTCAGAGGAATGGGTGCTTTGGGGCAGGGGGGGTCTTGCGTACCAGGCCACATGCCTTCAACATGGGGGAATGGGTGCTTTGGAGCATGCGCCCCACACCCCAAAGCACCTTGTCCCCATGTTGATGAGGACAAGGGCCTCTTCCCAATAAGCCTGGCCGTAATTACATGCCCCTGTTAAACAGGGGCTGAAAAATTGGGCCTTAGGCACTGGTGCCACAACACTGCAACCCCTCACAGATACTCTAGTTGGAGCGCAGGAACGAGCCCTGCTGCAAAGTATTGCATCAAAAATTGTAATTACATGCCCCTGTTAAACAGGGGCTGAAAAAATGGGCCTTAGCCACTGGTGGCAGCGCCCAGAAACAAAAATATTCTTACAAGCTATCAGCATAATCATTGAGGAGGAAGAGGATAGTCACTCAGCATAACAGGATAGTCACTCAGCATCAGCATAGGCAGTCTTGACGGGATCTGACATTTCAAAAAAATTATTCGGTTACATCAGCATCAAGTGCTTGGTATCTGGTGGTGATCCAAGACTGATTCATTTTTATGAAGGTCAGTCGATCGACCGAGTAGGTGGACAGGCGCACCCTGTGATCGGTTACAAAGCCGCCAGCAGCACTGAATGTGCGTTCCGAAATAACGCTGGATTCAGGACAGGCCAGTAGCTCAATTGCATACTGTGCAAGCTCTGGACAGTGATCCATCCTCAAGACCCAGTAACCCAGAGGATTTTCGGTGGAAAGGTGTCCAAGTCAGATCTTGCTCCTAGGTATTCCTGCACCATGTAAAACAGACGCTGGCAATGGTTGCTGGAACCGATCATACCTTGGGGCTGCGGACTAAAAACTGTGCAGGGTACAGTAACTGGAAATACATCAAGAGCTTACACAAGCACCTGGCTTCAGGTAGCTATACTGTAGGCGCAACTGTGCAGGGTACACAGTACAGTAACTGGAAATACGTCAAGAGCCTACACAAGCACCTGGCTTCAGGGAGCTATATTGTAGGCACAACTGTGCAGGGTACACAGTACAGTAACTGGAAATACGTCAAGAGCCTACACAAGCACCTGGCTTCAGGTAGCTATACTGTAGGTGCAACTGTGCGGGGTACACAGTACAGTAACTGGAAATACATCAAGAGCCTACACAAGCACCTGGCTTCAGGTAGCGATACTGTAGGTGCAACTGGAAATACTGTAAAAACACCTGCCTGCCTGTCAGTATATTAGGAAGAGAATAACAGAAAGGATCTAGCTAAACTGAATACATTGTATGCATATATACACAACACTTGGGATGCATATATATATACACAATACACTGTAAGTGCAGCTAACTGACTCGACCTGCCTACTCTATCGAACTTAAATCAAATGACACTGTCTCTCTGTCTATCTTTCTCCAGTCTCCACCCCAACACACTACACAAGGCCGCCACAGAGGCGGCCTTATATAGTGTGGGGCATGTACTAAACCCCCTGAGCCATAAATGGCCAAAGCCTCCTTGGCTTTGGCCAATTATGGCTCTCTGTACACACAGCACTGTGATTGGCCAAGCATGCGGGTCATAGTGCATGCTTGGCCAATCATCAGCCAGCAATGCACTGCGATGCCGTAGTGAATTATGGGCCGTGACGCGCCACTCGAATTTGGCACGAACGGCCCATAACGTTCGTAATTCGGCGAATGACCGAACACACGATGTTTGAGTCAAACGTGTGTTTGACTCGAACACGAAGCTCATCCCTACTCCTGACAGGCCCTTGCATCTTTCATCCAGTGCTGCACTGACGTTTCTGGATTCTGTGTCATGGGGAAAGCAAAAGAATTGTCAAAGGATCTCTGGGAAAGGGTAGTTGAACTGTAAAAAACTAAATAAAGTGAAGGTTCTGGAGTGGCCATTTCAGTCTCCTGACCTCAATATCGATGAGCTACTCTGGGGAGATCTCAAACGTGCAGTTTATGCAAGACAGCCCAAGAATTTACAGGAACTGGAGGCTTTTTCCAAGAGGAATGGGCAGCTTTACTATCTGAGAAGATAAAGAGCCTCATCCACAAATACCACAAAAGACTTCAAGTTGTCATTGTTGTTAAAGGGGGCAATACACGGTATTAAGAACTGGGGTATGTAAACTTTTGATTAGGGTCATTTGGGTAGTTTCTGTTGTGTTTATGATTTAAAAAGAGTAAACACAGTTGATTGATAATAAATGGCTTCAGCCAAACAATAACCTCAAGTGAAAGAAAAGTTTTTGTGTTATCATTCATATTCTCTGAAAAATGGCCAAGAAATCATAAATTCTGCCAGGATATGTAAACTTATGAGCGCAACTGTATGTGCCAAATAATGTCCCTCCAACTGATGTTCAGGGTAACATAGGCATGCAGTCTGCAGGGAAATGTAGTTTGGTAGCCATATGGTCAGTACCTGTGAATAAGTACTCAGTTCTTATGCAATGGTTAAAACACTTCCACAGCTTGGCTTACAAACCTGTAATAAAAGGACTGGTCATGGCAGTCATACACAAATTGGAGACCATTCCTCACACAATCCCACCAATGTTGTCAATGCTTCCTGTAGATGAAAAGCACGTTTATTTTGATTAATTATACCCTGCATCCACAATACAATGTATAAAATGCGATGTGTTGATGTATTAACATGCAAAATGTTAATTGTTACTCAAAATCCTAGCAATCCCTTATATATAGACTTAACCACTGCCTACTGAGCACTTTTACCCTCTTCCTGCCCAGGCCAGTTTTCAGCGCTGTCACACTTTGAATGACAATTGCGCGGTCATCCAACACTGTACCCATAGGATGTATCCCCTTCAGTTCTCCCACATAGAGGAGTTCAGCTCCCATGGTTGAGACAAAGGATCTTCCATTCTATTACTAGAGTAGGACCCACAAATTTGGGGTACTTTGTCGCAGTAAGTGGGCTTAGCACTATATGACCATATAGTTCAGGTGATTTTAACTAGCCCTGCAGGAAATGTCATTCTTGTATGTATGCGCTGTAAAATATTTTGTACTGGCATGCCGATATACGTCGGCACAATGGCAGCGGTGGGCAAATGGGCATACCTGTACGTCCCCTTTAAGAGCCGGGGGTAGCAGGCACGCATGCGCCCCCGCCGTGTAAAGCGATCCCGGGGATTGTGTCGCGGAGCCTCACAACGGGGAAGTGCAATGTAAACAGGGGCGTAACTACCACCATAGCGACCCATGCGGGCGCTATGGGGCCCGCAGCCAAGTGGGGCCCAGTGAGGATGAGAGCACCGCCGGCACAGTCTCCCAGCCAGGGGAAGAGAGAGGAAAGGAAGAGGCAAGCTGTCACCTGTGCCCAGTGCAGCGTGACCTGTGCCCTATACAGCGTTGCCTGTGCCCAATACAGCGTTGGCTGTGCCCAATACAGCCTGGTCTGCCTGTGCCCCATACAGCCTCCCCTGTGCAGAGGAAGAGGCAAGCCACCCGGAGCAGCAGAGAGTCGAATTGCCCGATGTAATAGCTTTCATTAGAACTTCCAGTGTTCCCGGGGCTCACGTCACATAGCTCCACCTCTTGGCCCGGCGCCTTTGATAGACAGAACGCCAATCCAATGCGGGACGTGTGACGTCATCAAAGGTGTCAGGCCAAGAGGTGGGGCTATGTGACAATGAGCCCCGGGAAGACGGGAAATTCAAATGAAAGGCAATCCCACTCTTTGCTGATCCGGGTGGCTTGCCTCTTCCTCTGCACAGGTGAGGCTGTATGAGGCACAGGCAGACCAGGCTGTATTGGGCACAGGCAAAGCTGTATTGGGCACAGGTCACGCTGCATGGGGCACAGGTCACGCTGTATGGGGCACAGGTCACGCTGTATGGGGCACAGGTCACGCTGCATTGGACACAGATCACGCTGCATTGGGCACAGGTCAGGCTGCATTGGGCACAGGTCATGCTGTATGGGGCACAGGTCACGCTGTGTGGGGCACAGGTCACGCTGTATGGGACAAAGGCCACGCTGCAAGGGGCACAGGTCACATTATATGGGGCACAGGTCACGCTGCATGGGGGCACAGGTCACGCTGCATGGGGGCACAGGTCACGCTGCATGGGGGCACAGGTCACATTGTATGGGGCACAGGTCACGCTGCATGGGGCACAGGTCACACTGCATGGGGCACAGGTCACACTGCATGGGGCACAGGTCACGCTGCATTGGGCACAGGTCACGCTGTATGGGGCACAGGTCACGCTGCATGGGGCACAGGTCACGCTGCATGGGGCACAGGTCATGCTACATTGGGCACAGGTCATGCTGCATTGGGCACAGGTCATGCTGCATTGGGCACAGGTCACGCTGTATGGGACACAGGTCACGCTGCATTGGGCACAGGTCACGCTGTATGGGGCACAGGTTACGCTGCATTGGGCACAGGTCACGCTATATGTGGCACAGGTCACGCTATATGTGGCACAGGTCACGCTGCATTGACACTAGGGCAGCTGTGGAGGGGGGGCTGTGTGCAGGGGGCCCCATACAACATTTTGCTATGGGGCCCTGCTATTTCTAGTTACGCCCCTGAATGTAAACAAGGCATTTCCCCGTTCTGGCTTGTGTCATGACAGAGATCACTGCTCTCTGTCATCGAGGGCAGTGATCGCTGTCATGTGACTTGAACATCCCCCCCACAGTTAGAATTACTCCCTAGGACACACTTAACCCCTTCATCGCCCCCTAGTGGTTAACCCCATTCACTGCCAGTGTCATTCACACAATAATCAATGCATTTTTATAGCACTGATCGCTGTATAAATAACAATGGTCCCAAAATAGTGTCAAAAATGTCCGATGTGTCCACCATAATGTTGCAGTCCCGATAAAAAAAATCGCAGATCGCTGCCATTAATAATAAAAAAAATAATAATAAAAATGTCATAAAACTATCCCTTATTTTGTAGACGCTATAATTTTTGCGCAAACCAATCTATATACGCTTATTGCAATTTTTTTTAACAAAAATATGTAGAAGAATACATATCAGCCTAAACTGAGGATTTTTTTTTTTATATATATATATATATATTTTTGGGGGATATTCATTATAGCAAAATGTAAATAATGCATTTTTTCAAAATTGTCCCTCTTTTTTTGTTTATAGCGCAAAAAATAAAAACCTCAGAGGTGATCAAATACCACCAAAAGATTTATTTATTTTATCTATTTGTGGGGAAAAAAATTTTGTTTGGGAGCCACGTCGCACGACTGCGCAATTGTCAGTTAAAGCGACGCAGTGCCGAATCGCAAACAGTGCTCTGGTCAGGAAGGGGGTAAAATCTTCCGGGGCTGAAGCGGTTAAAATAGAACATTTACGATTTCTTATTTTTGTTGTCACTCTGATGGGAGGAAAGCGTCTTGACCGACAAAACATCTTCTATTGATTATCTAATAAAACATAATTTATCAACTCTTTGGTATGGGGCCTTTACTTCTACCTATAGCAAAAATAAAAATACAATAACCTGACAGATGCTCTAACCATTCCTTTCAATATCCCAAAAAATAATACATTAACCAGAGATACAATTCAACTTGGGTCTACCTTCTATCTTCCAATATTGCTTTCAGCTTATAGGAGACCTGCTACAGTGTGTTAAGCTGGCCATAGGTGGTTCGAATCTCAGACGGTTCAGCAGGAACCGGCTGAGATTTGATCCATATATGGGCAGGCTGATTGTAGCAAATTTGATCGATCGACTTGGACACAACCAGCATGTCAAATTTTTACATACGATTATTGGCAGTGGCTGTGGACGCTAGCAATAATCACTGTGTTCTCCCACCAAGAGAACACATTATCTCTATGGAAAAGAATCCCCCCTTTAACACTGGCTGTGTTGATGGGGGAATCAAGCGATTTTCTTTCCTGCAACCCGTGGCTGCAGGAAAGAAAATCGCACCATCTATGGCCTGCCTTAGAGAATATACAAAGGCAATATTGAACAGATAATGGGAACAGAGAAACACCTCTTTAAGAAAGCAAAAAAGTTTATTGGCATAAGGATCAGAAAACAATCTTGATAGAGAAATGAAGCACTCAGAGCATTTAAAACCATTAGCAACACTTTCTAAAATATTATTAAAAATATATATATAAAACAAAAATTATAAAAAATACAAAATAAAACATAACGTGGTTTCCTAGAAGTCCTAAATAGTGTGCCAGCACTTAATTTTCACAATGGTGATAAAAAAAGGTGTCTGTATAGCCAAAATTTTTGCTAGTTTTTTATAGAATGCAGAAGGGCTAAACAATTATTATAATGCATAAAGTGTATTTATAGAAAAAAAATATTTTGGAAGCTTTTCATAGAATAGAGCAGGGTTAAATATATATATTTTTTTCTTTGCTGCTGAATTCCCATTGGGGAGATTGTCCTTCACTTTCTGTCCTGCAGACGCAACAGGAAGTAAGAGGAGATCTCTCCAAAGAGGGGAATTCAATGCAGTTGTCACCAGAACAGGTTGCCCCCATTGGAAGATTTACCCTCACTTCTTGTTCTGGTGACAACTAACATTTTGGATTTCAGTCTTGGTGACCTAGACAAATAGAGAGGGTGAATCTAACTAGCTAAGACACAGGCAGCAATGACATTTGGCAGAGGTGAAAATTTTCCTTTCTGATTCGACCCGAAAACTGAAAGAAAAAAAAAGGTTTGGCTATAAATGCATTTTAAAGTAAAGGACAGGACTTTCTATAATATATGCAAATACAATAAAAAATGTAATTTTACTTTTTACCCGTGTCACAGAATTTAAGTTTTAATTCTGATAGAGCTTTGAGGAAACAAATGGAAAGCAGCATGGAGAGGTTCAGTGAAGGTGGTGGTGAAGGTGTGGAGGTGTCTGATGGGGCCACACAACTGGTAGAAGGATAGACAGCCGGCTTCATACTCCAGATAGATCCCAATAGTCTTTAGTAAGTATTTGGTGTCTATATAAATAGGACGGTCTCTGTGTCGGACATGAAGCCTTGAAGCGGTTTGACTTAGACTCCAGGATTTGTTATTATAACCTAATAAGGACACATTTCCTACAATCTTCCTTTCCATGCTTTCACTGGCCACCCCTATCAACCATTCCTCTGCTTCACTCACATCCACCTCCCAATAATGTGTCCCGGATGTGAATCTTTGTACACCCAATACCTGGCTGCAGTTGAATCTCTGAGGACTATCCGGCTTGTCCATACATATATCAGCATGAGTGGCTCTCTTCTGATCCTTTGATATAAAAAGTTGATAGTGAGCTGTGTTTATATCCAGGAAAATGTTGGATTTCTCCATCACTAAAAATTGTCTCGTTTTCATCACATCCTTCAGATTCTGAGTCAGGTTGCAGAGCTCACGCTGTAGTATATCTGAAATCATTTCTTCATCTACACATTTTGGATTTCCTATTGTATCACCTATCCCAGGACTGATGTCATCTCCATTAGGTGGCATTTTCAAGACAGTTAATGGGTCTTGGCTGTCACACAATTTTTTTATATGCCTAATCTTCCTGGACAGCTGGTTCAGTTTTTGGTTCAGCTGCCTGTTCAGATCAGAAACTGAATCAGAGATCTGTTTTTTCTGTCTGCATATCTCTTGCAGGAATCCCTTCTCTACTCCATTCAGCTGTTCCGTAATTTCTATGAACAGGTCAGTGTAGCTCCGGGTAACAGCAAATATTTTTTTGTCCTCTTCTCTCCAGTATTTATCCAGGTTCTGGATTCTACTCTGGATCTCCTGTCTCTCAGAGTCCAATGTATTTGTACATTTTCTCAGTTTCTCTTTTTTTTTTTCAGAGGCCTCGTTTAGAAGCTCCACCTGGTGTCCTTTGTGGTCTCCAGCTGCCCAGCATGACATACAGATACGGGCATTATCCTCTGAGCAGTAATAATTCAGAGTCTCTTTATGTGTGGAGCATTTGCTCTCTCCAAATGATGTGGTGGGTTCGGTTAAAATATGATCCACTGATTTTCTGTGATAACTTAGGTGCTTTTCACAAAATGAAGCCTCACATAACAGGCACGTTTTAGAAGCTGGTACGGGAGAATCGCAGTATGTACACAAGACTTCCTTGTAGGCAGTTCTGAACCATGCCACGATTTTAGATAGGTTCCTGTTCTTCAGCAGCATAGGGCGCTCCATATACTGCTCTCTGCACTCTGGACAGGAATAAATTCCAGAGCACTCCTGTGTATTCAGTGCAGTCCCAATACAATCCCAGCAGAAGTTGTGTCCGCACATCAGTGTTGCGGGCTCCGTATAAAGGTTCAGGCAGATGGGGCACTTGAGTTCATCTCTCAGGTCAGCAGATGCCATTTTGGAGAAGGACAAATAACTGGTGGTGGTACAAGGTCAAATATCTGGTGATGCAACTTTGAGGCTTTGGTCTTATATACTGGTGATATAAGAATTGGATACTTTGTTATGCAAAGTGAAGCCTTCCCTCCTAGTAAAGTAAGATCCACCCTCCCCCAGTTTTGTACCATGTTAGCTATTGAGTATTGCAAACAAGTTTGTTTCCCCTTGAATAGCTAACTTAAGTTATTAAGGTTGCAAGCTTTTGGGACACATTAGGTTTCTTCAAGCTTTATTAAATTATGAAAATGGTTCTGCTATTTTAGGGATTGTAGAATATATCTGAGGAGGAACCAAAAAGGTCCCAAGATCTTATATCTTTAGGAAATTCATTGAACCAGTTAAATGCATCATTTAAAGTCCAAATTTTCTACATCTAATGAAGGCATACAGTTTAGTAAATAATTAACACAGATAGTACATCACAGAACCTTCACCATCTTTTCACTTCAAACTGAAAATGTTCATAGTGGTTGCAAGAGTAGAAAGAGATGGGACAATGAGACTTCAAAGTTTATATATTTGAAAAGCAAATCACAGCAAACTATGAAATGTGAAAATATACATCAATACAAATCAGATTATATGCAATAAACTAGGAATATGAATTTTGTTAAACCAATTAAATGCATCATTTATCCACTTGTCGACCGCAATACCTACAGTATATATGCATTGTGTTTTACCAGAGTTATGGCTGAAGCTATCAGCCATAACCCTGGTATTTTTTGTTTCAGCTGGTGGCTGGCTTCCTCGTTAAAAGCAGTCCAAGTGGCTGATTAGTTGCTGGATTGTTTTTATAAACGCCGGTGTTTCTCGGGCTTATCGGTTTCACAGGCTTGCCCGAGAAACTATCCAACGGTGCAGCCGGCGGGTCACAGGGGTGGACAGGGACCAGATCATCTCTGATCGCCTCTCTGGCCTTGAAGGACCAGAGCGACATCTGTGAAAGTAAACATTTTTTTTTTTAAAGCAAAAAAACAAAACTTTTTTTTTTATCTATTTCTTTTAAAAGGTAAATGAGAGATTTTGGGGTCTTTTTGACCCCAGATCTCTCCATAAAGAGGACCTGTCATCCTGGTTTCTATTAAAAGGGATGTTTACATTCCCTGCAATAGAAATAAAAGTGACGCAAAAGAAAAAAAATTTAAACTGTCCCCATCCCTTCTTGCTCGTGCACAGAAGCAAATGCATACCTAAGTTGTCCACGCATATGTAACAGTGTTCCCACACACATGAGGTATTGCCATGAACGTTAAAGCAGGAGCAACAATTTTAATGCTAGACCTCCTCTAACTCTAAACAGGATGCCTGTAAAAAAAGGTTAAAGCATCCCCTATGGAGAAGTACGGTACTTTGTCGCCATTCCACGAGCATGTGCAGCTTTAAAGCGTGATCATTAGTGGCTGATGGTGTTACGGCATGCCCATGCCCCCCTAGCTGGTCCGGCACTTACCCCATCTAGGTGGCAGGTATCGGGCAACAGCTCCTGTGTCCTCTCCTCCATCACGACGGCTTCCGCCATGCGTTTCCACCGCTCCTCCTAGGCGTCCAATAGGATCGCCTGTCCTTTCAGCTAATCGGGTGACGGGGCTCAAGATCTGCTTCCTGATTGGCCGGGTGGAGGATCAGTGTCAAAATAGCAAATATTAATTCGCTATTGTAACACCTGGGTGGGTTTGGTTTATGGTGCTCTGTGCCCCAAGCGCACCCTATTTTAAAGCCTATTGGAGCCTCTGGCTCTAATCAGGTGCTTTAATAAAAAAACCCCCCCTTTGCAATCCATGCATCCGGGATCCTGCAAGGGGCCGGACGCATGGATGGGGGGAGGGCGCCCATGCACCCTTGATGGATAGGCCGCCTCTGCTTGGCATAACAATTTCCATATTTTACAAAAAAATTAGGTTATATATTGTGTATTTTTTTAATTCATTAAAAAAAAAAAAATTCCAAAAAAACAAAAAACAAACAAACTGCTGAGCAAATACCACGTGACACAAAAAATACGACTGACATTTTATTTCCTAGGGTCTCTGCTAAAAAAAATAAATAATAATGTTTGGGTGCTGTAAGTAATTTTCTAGCAAAAAAATACTGAAACTTGTCAAAGTGCCAGAAAAGGCCTGGTCAGCAAGTGATTAAACTCCAAGTTTTCTACATCTGATGAAGACTAGACATGTGAAATTAGTTTCAGTCCGAATACAAATTCGGACAAATTTTTGGTTATTCGGAGATTCAGATGTATCCGAATCTCTGAATGAAATAGTAACAAATAATAACGAATTCTGTTGAAATCCATTAAAATTTGTTTGGTTTATTAGTTTTCTAACAAATTCCAACTTTTCAGAAAATTTAGATTCTGTGCGAAGAAATAGCTGGTTGTTAAGAACCGGCCTGGGAAGCTGGCCGCCCATGTCCTTATCAACCGTGAGTCATCATCTGTCAACGGGCTTCCCCACTGACAGATGAATGTAAAGAAATGAAAGCTGGAAATTGCCTGGCAATAGAAAAATATTTTTTATAAAGGGTGTACGGCCCCCCATCAGGCCCTTTGGGTCTGGTATGAATTTTAAAAGGGAACACTATGCCAAAATAAAGAATAAAAAAAAAGGCGTAGGGTCCTCCCCAAAATCCATACCAGACCCTTATCCTGTATGCAGCCCGGCAGGTCAGGAAAGGGGGGGGGACGAGCTCTGTGCCCCCCACCCCAAAGCACCTTCTCCCCATGTCATTTTTTTGACCGATTCGAATTCTAATCATTCTGAAAAGTTGGAATTAGTTTAATTAAATGAATAAATTAAACTAATTTTAACAAAAACTAAACTAATTCCAAAACCAAAGTAAATAAATTCCGTAACGGAACTAAATTAGCAACATAACGAATCTATGCAAAACTAAACTAAACAGATTTTTCCTTTCTGCACGTTTAATGAAGACATACAAGTTTAGTACATAATAACAGATTGTACATCGCAAAAAACCTCGACCATCTATTCATTTCAGAGTGGTTGCAAAAGTAGAAAGAGATGAGAATTCAAAAGTTTATATATTTCAAAAGCAAAATCGCATCAAACTATGAAATGTGAAAATATAAGCGATTACGGTACATGGGATAAGCTCAACTTATAAAAAGAAGCTTTTGCAACCCTTAAAAGCCATTAAAAGCCTTGTGCACCCTTAAAAACCGCCTGAAAATTTCCATTTCCCTATTGACTACCACCTGACAAAATTCCCCAAATTTTGCTAAAATCTTAATATTTATGATGCCGGGATTTCAGAGAATGGAATGGAAGCGTTCTCTGGAATGCTATGAAAATTCCAAACATCGGAGCGTACAAATCAAAAACAAGAAATAATCTGATAAGGAAACATGGGTTACGTTCAAAGCACCTTCTCCCCATGTCGTTTTTTTGACTGATTCGAATTCTAATCATTCTGAAAAGTTGGAATTAGTTTGATTAAATTAATAAATTAAACAAATTTTAACAAAAACTAAACTAATTCCAAAACCAAAGAAGAAATAATCTGATAAGGAAACATGGGTTACGTTCAAAGATTTCAACTACTCTGTATGTAAATTATGCAAATCCTTACACTAATCAAATTCCAGATCTTCAAGAGGAAGGTCGATAGTACGATTTATGAGTTTAGAAAAAATGCATATCTGTTAAATAAAAAAGAAATCATTCATAATAAAATGTTTGCTAAAATGTTTTCGCAAAGGTAACAACTAAAAGTATTACTAATTTACATAGACTTTAAAAGTAAAAAAGTGACCCTTTCTTGACACTTAAGAACAAAACTTTCAGGAGACTGTTGTACAGTTGATAACATTTCATATGCACAAAGAGTGAAAACATTAGCTGTTTTTTTTTTTGTATTACTAGCATGGGGGAAACTCCATTTTAGCACGATCTCTATTGTTTAAATGACATTATTTCTGCAGGACCACACTTAGTCTCCAGCTGGGAGGTGATTAGAGGAGGTCGGATGCTAATCAGTCCTCCTCCTACCTGGAGTCCAAACAATACATTGGGACCCCTCATATGCCAATCTGCTCTAAAACAATCTTCTTTGCCTTTGAAAATACAAATAGTTACCTTTTGTTTGTGTTTTTATTCTGTTTTTATTGTAATCAACCCACCAACAATGGTGTCTTGTTATCTTTTCCCAGAAATTTAACAATTCCCACCTTCGGGCATGTAGCTCAAGGAGTAACACTTGACTCAGTCTTCCTTGGCTTCATTTGATTGTGTCCTTTTAGAACAGGATGTCCACAACATTTCACACCTTTCTTGGTCAATAAATATTACAAAACCTTCCAACTCTTTGAGATGGGAAAGAAGGATATCTTATGTAAGCAAAGGACATACCTCTACCATGCCTCAAGTTTCATGAATAACAAGTAATTGATAGGAAAAAAAAATGGCTATACCCATTAGTGCTTCATATTTCTACTTCTATTCCTTGGTAACGAATTTTCAAAATACAAATGCATTATGGATACTGGTAAAACTATTTGCTTTAGCTCTGTATTACTAGAATAGGGAAAACCCATTTTAGCACCGATGGGTCTGAACTGTCCTATATTGGATACATCATAAGGATTTCTGAAGGACCACACCTATCTTTCTCCAGCAGGGTGTTGGATAGATAAGGTCTTTGGCTAATGTTGGATGCTAATGAAATCACCACCTAGCTGGTGTTTAAAACAATACATCGGGACCCCTCACATGCTAGTCTGCCCTAAGACCCCTTTCACACTGGGGTGCTATGCAGGTGCTACAGCGCTAAAAATAGCGCCTGCAAAGCGCCCTGAAACAGCCGCTGCAGTCTGTCCAATGTGAAAGCCCCGAGGGACGCTAAAAAAAGTCCTGCTAGCAGCATCTTTGGGGCGGTGTATACACCGCTCCTTCACATTGAAATGAATGGGACAGTGCGGCTATACCGCCGGCATAGCGCTGCTGCAGCGGCGCTTTGCGGGCGGTTTTAACCCTTTTTTGGCCGCTAGCGGGGGTTAAAACCGCCTCGCTAGTGGCCGAATAGCGCCGCTAGAACAACGGTAAAGCGACGCTAAATATTGCGCCGCTTTACCGCTGACGCCCCCACCGCCCCAGTGTGAAAGGGGCCTTAAAGTATTTTTTGCCTCAGAATAATTTTATAATACAAAGAATAACTTTATTTTTTTTATTTAAACAACCATATTTACATTTTTGGTAAAACAATTCAAAATATAACAAAACTCTTTTATTTTAACCAACAACTTTGTCCATGAAAAAGCTTATGAATAAGGCCTCATGCATGCTGGACATTATAAAAATGCCAGTAGCGATAGCTGTAGAATGAGTTTTGCAGCATTTTTTTTTTTTTTTTTTTCTTAGCGAAACTATACTCCCGCAAAAGCTTATGGCTCAAAAATGCTGATAAACACTGAATAGCTGCGGTTTTTTTTTAGCGTCTAAGGTTTTATCAGATTTAGAGCATTTTTACAGCTGAAAAAAAATCCTCTTAAAACCCACTAGTTCTGGGGGTTTTTTTTAGCCAGAAAACACACCTGCCAAAAACGCTGATAACAGCCTATGTATGCATGGACACATAGGATAACATGATGGGGTGTTTATTGGTTGCAGAAAAAAAAAATGTGTAAGGCCAAAAAGCAGCTTTAAAAATGTCCAGTGTGCATGCGGGGCTTATTTATTGTTGGAAGGTGTTGCACCCTCTTACACTCTCCTATCAGATCTACTTAACTATTATTAACTTTCCGATGTACAAACTAACCTACATAGCCAAAAGCCATCCAGGAAAATTAAAAAAAAATACATGTATTTAATTCTCATTTATCTTTTCATATTATTTCTGTGAATACTTATTAAACACCCGTGCTCAGTGACCACAAAATATTAACTCAATGACCAAGAATAGGGATGAGCCAAACACCCCCCGATTCAGTTCGCACCAGAACCTGCGAACGGACCGAAAATTAACGAACGTTAGAACCCCACTGACGTCTATGGGACTCGAACGTTCAAAATGAAAAGTGCTAATTTTAAAGGCTAATTTGCATGGTATTGTCCTAAAAAGGGTTTGGGGACCCGGGTCCTGCCCCAGGGGACATGTATCAATGCAAAAAAAAGTTTTAAAAACGGCCGTTTTTTTGGGAGCAGTGATATTAATGATGCTTAAAGTAAAAAAAAAAAAAGTGTCGCGTGTTTCCCGTGCGTAGAACAGTCCCTGCACAAAATGACATTTTTAAAGGAATAAAAGTCATTTAAAACTGCTTGCGGCTTTAATGTAATGTCGGGTCCTGGCAATATGGATGAAAATCAGTGAGACAAACGGCATGGGTACCCCCCAGTCCATTACCAGGAAAGGCGTGGGGCCACCAGGCCCTATATACTCTGAACAGCAGTATACAGGCGGTGCAAACAAGACAGGGACTGTAGGTTTGTTGTTAAGTAGAATCTGTTTGTAATTTAGAACTGGTAAATTTTTAACGTGTTTAGCTCCAGCCAAAAAATCTATTTTAAGCTTTTTGGAAAACATAGGGAAGGGTTATCACCCCTGTCACAATTGTTTTGATGTCTGTGCTCCTCTTCAGAAGATTTAACCTCACTTTCTGTCCCAATGACAAATGTTTTTAGAAAATTTGGGGTTTTTAGTGAAACAAGGATTGGTGATAAAGCATCAGTGGAAAGGAGAAACGTTTTTCCCATATTAACTCTTATGCCCTGTACACACGGTCGGACATTGATCGTACATTATGACAACAAAATCCATGTATTTTTTCCGACGGATGTTGGCTCAAACTTGTCTTGCATACACACGGTCGCACAAAGTTGTCGGAAAATCCGATTGTTCTAAACGCGGTGACGTAAAACATGTACGTCGGGACTATAAACGGGGCAGTAGCCAATAGCTTTCGTCTCTTAATTTATTCTGAGCATGCGTGGCACTTTGTGTGCCGGATTTGTGTCCACACGATCAAAATTTCCGACAACAGATTTTGTTGTGGGAAAATGTTATAGCAAGCTCTCAAACTTTGTGTGTCAGAAATTCCGATGGAAAATGTGTGATGGAGCCTACACACGGTCGGAATTTCCGACAACAAGGTCCTATCACACATTTTCCGTCGGAAAATCCGACCCTGTGTACAGGGCATTACAGGAGAAAATTTCCCTTCCTAGGGGTAGATTTCATCTCACTTCCTGTTGTCTCCTTCTGTTTGAAAGTAGGAGTCGTTTGTAAGTTGGATGTTTGAAAGTAGAGGCCTGCCCTATATACTCTGCAGAAATTGGGGCCTTAGGTGTTGGTGTTGCCACAACACTGTAAGCCCTCACAGGGCCCTGCTGTGAAATATTAGATCAAGAATTGTAATTACATACCCCGGTTGAACAGGGGCAGAAAAATTGGGCTTTTGTTGATGGTGATGTTGCTGGTGCCACAACACTGTAAGTCCACACAGTTACTCTTGGTGGGCGCTTGAACGGGCCCTGCTGTGAAATATTAGATCAAGAATTGTAATTACATGCACCTGTTGAACAGGGGCAGAAAAATTGGGCCTTTGGTGGTGGTGACGCTGGTGCCACAAGAATGTAAGTCTTCACAGTTACTCTTGGTGGGCGCTGGAACGGGTCCTGCTGTGAAATATTAGATCAAGAATTGTAATTACATGTCCCTGTTGAACAGGGGCAGAAAAATTGGGCCTTAGGCACTGGTGCTGGTGCCACAACACTGCAACCCCTCACAGATACTCTAGTTGAGCGCAGCAACGAACCCTCCTGCAAAATATTGCATCAAAAATTGTAATTACATGCCCCTGTTTAAATTGGGCCTTAGCCACTGGTGGCGGCGCCCAGAACCAAAAATGTTCTTACGAGCTATCAGCATGATAATTGAGGAGAAAGAGGATAATCACTCAGCATAACAGGATAGTCACTCAGCATCAGCATAGGCAGTCTTGAATGTTTGAGAAGTTCCCACCCACCTAAATATAAATTTGCTTAAGAGGGGGCACACAAAGTCCCCATGGCAACACCCTGGGTTTGTAAGTACATTTGGTCATTGAAAGTGAAATAATTCTTGGTCAGAATAAAATGGAGTATTCATAAAATAAAGCGATTCAGGGGCCAATAAGTCCGTTCCTGCTCTCTTAAGAGGGAGCCAGCCGTCAGGACCCCCTGCTCATGGGGGATACTCGAGTAAAGAGCCTCGATATCAATCGCCACGAGCAGGGAGTCCGGAGGAATTTGGGTCCCCTCAAGATGTTTCAGGAGGTCTGTGGTATCGCGGATAAAAGTATCAAGGTTACAATTGCCTGTAATATGTGCTATAAGTTGAAATACAGCCTTCCAATATGGTCTCAAGCACAGACACGACCACCAAAGATGCAACATTGTGCCAAGTTCCTTGCCACAGCACCAGCAACTAGATGAATAATTAAATAACATCTTTTGCATTCTGTTAAGGCATCAATACCACCTAAATAAGATTTCGTAGTTCCTTTCTTGTAATTAAACTGAAAGGCTTGGTTTAGATGTTAAAAAAGAGAATTTTCTAAATCCTCTGATGAAAGCGGATGGCCTAATTCTCGCTCCCAATCCCCAATATACAAGGGATCATGAGAGAAGGCATGTTGAAGAAGTATGCGGACTGACAACTTGTGGAGCCCCCGGGCAATAGAAGATCATGGGGCCCCCTGTGTCCCCACCCATACGCAAGCCACACCTACATAAAGCCCCACCTACATAAATCATGGGGCACACAGTAAGGCATACAGCAGGGCACAGGCACAACACAGAGCATGGGGCGCACAGCAGAGCACATCAAGGGGTACACAGCAGGTAACAACACGGGGCATGGGACACAGTAGGGCACATCACAGGGCACACAGGAAGGCACATCATGGGGCAAAGGGCACATCAGGGGGTACAGAGCAGGGCACTGAGAACATCACAGGGCATGGGGCACATCACAGGACACACAGCAGGGCAGATCAGGTGGTACACAGCAGGGCATGGGGCACATCACAGGGCACACAGCAGGGTTTATTATGCTGTATACAGCAGGGCACATTATTAAGCACAGCATGGTGCATCACAGCGGGCAAAACTGAGGGTGTACACAGCAGGGCATGGGGCACACAGTAGGCACATCATGGGGTACACAACGGGGCACAACACAGGGCACATCAGGAGGTACACAGCATGGCATGCATCACAGGGCATGTGGCACATAGTAGGGCACACAGCAGAGCACAGGGCACACAGTAGAGCACATAATTGGAAACAGGGCACATCTGGCGGTACACAGCAGGACACATCACAGGGCATGGGGCACACAGTATGGCACATCTGCGGGGTACACAGCAGGGCACATTACAGGCCACGAGGCACGCAGTAGGACAAATAGCAGGGCAGAAACCAAAACACAAGGCACAAAGCAGAGCACAGGGATCCTCCAGACACAGCACAGTGTCTCTCAGGGCAGCTTTGGGGGGAGAAGGCATAGGGGGACACCGTGGGTGGGTGGAGAACACAGGGGGACACTGTGGGTGGTGTAAGGCACAGGGGGACACGGTGGGGGGTGTAAGACACAGAGGGACACGGTGGGGGGTGTAAGGCACAGGGGGACACGGTGGGGGGTGTAAGGCACAGGGGGACACGGTGGGTGGATGAGGACACAGGGGGACACGGTGGGTGGTGTAAGGCACAGGGGGACACGGTGGGGGGTGTAAGACACAGAGGGACACGGTGGGGGGTGTAAGGCACAGGGGGACACGGTAGGTGGATGAGGACACAGGGGGACACGGTGGGTGGTGTAAGGCACAGGGGGACATGGTGGGGGGGTGTAAGACACAGGGGGACACGGTGCGTAGGTTGATACAAGGGGACATGGTGGGGGGGTGGTGAAAGGCACAGGGGGACATGGTGGGGGAGTGGTGTAAGGCACAGGGGGACATGGTGGGTGGATGAGGATGCAGGGGGACACGGTGGGGGGGGGTTTAAGGCACAGGGGGACACAGTGGGTGGAGGAGGACACAGGGGTACACTGTGGGATGGGTGTAAGTCATGTGGGACACGGTGGGTGGGTGTAAGGCACAGGGGGACACTGGGGTGGGGTGTAAGGCACAGGGGGACAGTGGGGGGGTGTAAGGCACAGGGGGACATGGTGGGTGTATGAGGACACAGGGGGACACGGTGGGGGGGTTTAAGGCACAGGGGGACACAGTGGGTGGAGGAGGACACAGGGGTACACTGTGGGGGGTGTAATGTATAGGGGACACGGTGGGTGGGTGTAAGGCACAAGGGGACACTGGGGGGGTGTAAGGCACAGGAGGACAATGGGGGGGTGTAAGGCACTGGGGTGAGGTGAAAGGCACAGGGGGACACTGGGGTGGGGTGTAAGGCACAGGGGGACACTGGGGGGTGTAAGGTACAGGGGGACACTGGGGGGGTGTAAGGCACAGGGGGACACTGCAGGGGGTGTAAGGCACTGGGGGACACTGGGGGGTGTAAGGCACAGGGGGACACTGCGGGGGGTGTAAGGCACAGGGGGACATGGGGGGGTGTAAGGCACAGGGGGACACTGGGGGGGTACAAGGCACAGGGGGACACTGGGGGGGTGCAAGGCACAGGGGAGCACACATTGTTGGGGGGGTGGAGGACAGGGGGGCTCGGGAGACTAGGGGCGTCCTGCAGTCCTGTTGGGGCCCGGGACCTGTACTCCTGTTGGGACCCGGGACCTGTACTGTCTGCTGCCCCGCGATGGCAGCCATCATCCATGGTACCTTCAGCAACAACAGCGCCTCACCTGATGCCTGACTACATAATGCAGTCTTATGCCCTGTACACACGGTCGGACATTGATCGGACATTCCGACAACAAAATCCTAGGATTTTTTCAGACGGATGTTGGCTCAAACTTGTCTTGCATACACACGGTCACACAAAGTTGTCGGAAAATCTGATTGTTCTGAATGCGGTGACGTAAAAAACGTACGTCTGGACTATAAACGGGGCAGTAGCCAATAGCTTTCGTTTCTTAATTTATTCTGAGCATGCGTGGCACTTTGTGCGTCGGATTTGTGTACACACGATTGGAATTTCCGACAACGGATTTTGTTGTCGGAAAATTTTATAGCAAGCTCTCAAACTTTGTGTGTCGGAAATTCCTATGGAAAATGTGTGATGGAGCCTACACACGGTCGGAATTTCCGACAACAAGGTCCTATCACACATTTTCCATTGGAAAATCCTATTGTGTGTACAGGGCATAACAGGGGTTCAACAGGACGCGGCTGTGATAATACAGCTCCTTGCCAGCTCCTCCTCTCATCCGTCCCAGGTGATGTCATGTACAAGCATCTGGGGTGTACGGGAGGGAAGGAGGAGCCGGCAAGGAGCAGCGCGCTGTGAGAGGTCTTATTACAGCCGCGTCCTGCTGAATCTGTGTTAGACTGCAATTATGAATTGCAGGTGCAGAGGCTCTCACGGGCCCCCTAGCAGCACGGGCCCTCGGGTCAGTCCGCCCCTGAAAGTATGTCATAGATAGTAGATATTGCTCTATTGCTCGCGGACACAGGGGCGGATGCAGAGTCTAGTCTCGGGAGGGGCACTGCCAGAAAATAAGGTTTTTTGCTGGTTATTTTTTAGGGCAATGGCTGGTGTTGGCACTTCAATCAATATGGCACCATGGTTGTTATGGTGTCAGGATGATTAAAGCGCATTATTTCTATTATTACATTGTAATATAAAATGAAATAGTTCAACTTACCATAATGCACAATCAGTAGGAGCCTGAGTGTGTCATATGCCACTATGACCTGCCACCAGATGCGGCATGTCACTTGCCACTGTCCCCAGCCACCAGATGCTGTGTTTCACTTGCCACCATCACCTGCCACTAGATGCAGCTTGACACTTGCCACTGTCGCCTGCCACCAGATGCAGCTTGTCACTTGCCTCCGTCGCCTGCCACTAGATGCAGCTTATCGCCATTGCCTAGCACCAGATGCAGCTTTTCACTTGCCACCATCGCCTGCCACCAAATGCAGCTTGTTACTTACCACCGTTGCCTACCATCAGAAGCAGCAAGTCACTTGCCACCATTACCTGCCACCAGATGTAGCTTGTCACTTACCATGTTACTTGCCACCAGATGCAGCTGGTCACTTGACGCGTTACTTTCCACCAGATGCGGATTGTCACTTGCCACATTGCGTGTCTACAGATTGTCGCTTGCCACGTCACCTGCCACCAGATGCGGATTGTCACTTGCCACATTGCCTGCCTTCAGATCCAGCTTGTCACTTGCCACTTTGCCTGCCACCAGATGCAGATTGTCACTTGCCACCGTCCCCTGCCACCAACTGCAGCTTGTCATTGACACATTACTTGTCACCAGATGCAGCTTGTCACTTGCCACGTCACCTGCCACCAGATGCCGATTGTCACTTGCCTCCGTTGCCTGCCACCAAATGCAGCTTGTCACTTGCCACATTACTTGCCACCAGATGCAGATTGTTACTTGCCACATTGCTTGCCACCAGATACCGATTGTCACTTGCCACCGTCCCCTGCCACCAACTGCAGCTTGTCATTGACACATTACTTGCCACCAGATGCATCTTGTCACTTGCCACGTCATCTGCCACCAGATGCCAATTGTCACTTGCCACATTGCCTAGCACCAAATACAGACTGTCACTATCCTTCAACAACAGTGACAGCAGAGAAACAGGCCCAGCTTTTCAGCACATGTGAGGGCGGGCAGCAGAGAGATGATGTAATCTCTCTGCTGCCTGCGGTTGCACAGTGAGGGCAGAACTACAGTAAAGCAGGGTGGGCGGTGAGAGATGATGTTATATCTTTACTCGCTCGTCTGCCCGCTCACTGTCCTGCCTTTCCATTCACCCACTGTCCTGCTTACTGGTATGACTGCCTGCCTGCCTGCTCTGCTCACCCTCTGGCCCACTCACTGGCCTGCCCGTCCGCTCCGCTCACTTGCCAGCCCGTTTACTGACCTGACTGCCCGCCCACTCACCCGCTGGCCGCCCACTATTTTCTGGGGGGGTAGCAATTGCCCCGTTGCCCCCCCCCCCCCCGGATCCTCCCCTGCACGGACAATGACTAGTGTGGATAATGTTTGGTTCCATTACGCCACAATCTGTCTTATGGACTCATTCTTCTTCTATTATATATTACCAATCAAGAACTATACAAATGTATATCCACTGTGAACCACAATGAGTGTTGTCTTAATAAATTTATTAGCACAACAAAAAAGTGCAATCTTTTGTTAAAAACCACAGTTAAAAATCAACTGCATATATAAAATTGGCAATTTGTTATTTCAACAATAGCCTTTTTTACGGTATAATTTGTAGATATTATGGAATATACTATGGACGTATACATGATCATTTAAACGGTAGATGTACACATCTGTAACAACAATTATAATGAATGTCAGAAAAATTAACCCGCAATCAATGGATCTATTAACAAAGTGGTGACAAAATAAGAGATCTGCAAAATACTCAACATGCCTCTCAGCAAATAGCTTGGGGTGTCTACTTTCCAAAATGGGGTCATTAGGGGGGGAGTGAGGAGTGAAATCAAAAATGTATGCCTTTAGAAATCCTGAAGTCTGTACGCGGCTAGGCTCCCAAAAAGTCCCACACATATGGTATTCCCGTACTCAGGAGAAGCAGCAGAATGTATTTTGGAGTGTAATTCCACATATAACCATGGCATGTGTGAGCAATATATCATTTAGTGACAACTTTGTGTAATTTTTTTTTTGTCATTTTTCAATCACTTGTGACAATAAAATAAAATATTCAATGGGCTCAACATGCCTCTCGGCAATTTCCTTGGGGTGTCTACTTTCCAAAATGGGGTAATTTTGGGGGTTTGTACTGCCCTGCCATTTTAGCACCTCAAGAAGAAGAGAAGTGAGATAGGCAGTCATAAACTAAAATCTGCGTAAATTCCAGAAAATGTACCCTAGTTTGTAGACGCTATAACTTTTGCGCAAACCAATAAATATACGTTTATTGACATTTTTTTTTTTACCAAAGACATGTGGCTGAATACATTTTGGCCTAAATGTATGACTAAAATTGAGTTTATTGGATTTTTCTTATAACAAAAATTAGAAAATATCATTTTTTTTCAACATTTTTGTTTTTTTTCCGTTTATATCGCAAAGAATAAACATCGCAGAGGCAATAAAATACCATCAAAACAAAGCTCTATTTGTGGGGAAAAAAGAACGCAAATTTTGTTTGGGTACAATATTGCATGACCGCGCAATTACCAGTTAAATCAGCGCAGTGCCAAATTGTAAAAAGTGCTCTGGTCATCGAGCAACCAAATCTTCCAGGGCTGAAGTGGTTAAAATAGAACATTTACAATTTCTTATTTTTGATGTCCCTCTAATGGGAGGGCAGCATCTGAACCCACAAAACACCTTGGCTTTTTTTTTTCTATTGATTATCTCATAAAACATTATAAAATCTTTGGTGTGGGGCCTTCACTTCTGCCTATATAGCAAAAAAAAAAATAAGCTTTAAACATTCTTTTCAATATCACTAAAAATAACAAGTTAGCCAGAGATACACTTCAACTTAACCACTTAAGGACTAGCCTCATTTTGGAATTTAGGTGTTTACATGTTTAAAACATGTTTTTTTGCTAGAAAATTACTTAGAACCCCCAAACATTATATATTGTTTTTTTAACACCCTAGAGAACAAAATGGCGGCCATTGCAATACTTTTTTTCACACCGTATTTGCGCAGCGGTCTTACAAGCGCACTTTTTTTGGAAAAAATTCACTTATTTGGGAATAAAAAAATAAGACAACAGACAAGTTAGTTCATTTTTTTTTTATATTGTGAAAGATAATCTTACGCCGAGTAAATTGATGCCCAACATGTCATGCTTCAAAATTGCGCCCGCTCGTGGAATGGCATCAAACTTTTACCCTCAAAAATCTCCATAGGCGATGTTTAAAAAATTCTACAGGTTGCATGTTTTGTGTTACAGAGGAGGTCTAGGGCTAGAATTATTGGTCTCGCTCCACCGATAGCGGCGATACCTCACATGTGTGGTTTGACCACCATTTTCATATGCGGGCGCTACTCACGTATGCGTTCGCTTCGGCGCGCGAGCTCGTCGGGACGGATCGCTTTAAAAAAAATTTTTTTTTCTTATTTATTTTACTTGATTTTATTTATTTTTTCACAGTTTTTAAAAAAAAATTGGGTCACTTTTATTCCTATTACAAGGAATGTACACATCCCTTGTAATAGAAAAAAGCATGACAGGTCCTCTTAAATATGAGATCTGGGGTCAAAAACTCCTCAGATCTCATATTTGGACTAAAATAAAAAAAAATAAAAACTTGTCATTGCAAAAATGTGGCTTTAAGACGTATGGACGGAAGTGACGTTTTGACGTCGCTTCCGCCCGCCTATGGTATGGAGATGGGTGGGGGCCATCTTCCCCTCACTCATCTCCATACTACAGACGTGAAAGGTCCTGATCACCTCTGCTGCTACCGGTGGCTCCGGTAAGCGGCGGAGGGCGCGGGAGAGGGGGGGCACCTCTCCCGCCGCTGATAACGGTGATCTCGCTGTTAATCCACCGCAGAGACCACCATTATCGTAAACAGAACCGCCGGCCCTAAAGATGGATACCTCGGTTGTGGCAGTAGCTGCTGCCGTTACCGAGAGATCCACCTTCAAACTGATGACGTATATATACAGTGGACGGTCGGTAAGTGGAGTCTACCTTCCAATATTGCTTATAGCAGACCTGCGACATTGTGTTATTCTGGTCATAGTTCAAATCTCAGCCAGGATCGGCTGAGATTCGATCCATGTATGGGCAGGCTGATTGTACCCAAGTTGATCGATCGATTGACTTGGGTACAACCAGTATGTCAGATGTTTACATAAGATTATTGCCAGTGGCTATGGATGCTAGCAATAATCACTGTGTTCTCCCACCAAGAGAACACATTAGCTCAATCGAAAAGTGTTGATGGGGGGAATCACGTGGTTGCACCCGCGGTTGCAGGAAAGAAAATTACACCATCTATGGCCTGCCCTGGAAAATCTACAAAGGCAATATTGTACAATTAATAGAACAAACACCTCTTTTAAAAAGCAGAAAGGTTTATTGACAGAAGGATCAGCAAACAATATATATAAAGAAAGGAAGCACACAGAGCATTTGTAAGCATTAGCAACACTTTTTATCAAATAAATTTATTATAAAGAAAATCTAAAAATAATTTTTTAAATACAAAATACAGATAACGTGGTTTCTTAGAAGTCCTAATTATTTTGCCAGCACTTAATTTTCATAACGGTGATAATAAAAAGTGTCTTTATAGCCAAAACTCTTTTGCTAGTTTTTTGTAACGTGTAGAAGGGTTAAACATAACTATTATAATGCATAAAGTGTATTTATAGGAAAAAAAAACATTTTGGAATCTTTTCATAGAATAGAGAAGGGTTAAATATATTAAATTTTTCTTTTGCTGCCGAAATTTCTATTGTGGAGATTGTTCCTCACTTTCTATCCTGCTGATGCAACAGGAATTAAGAGGCGATCTCTCCAAAGTGAGAGGAATTGTCACCAATCTTCCAATAGGGGGCAACCTATCCCAGTTGCCCCCATTGGAAAATTTACCCTTGCAACATGTTCTAGTGACAACTTTAAAATTTTGTATTTCAGGTGAATCTAACTAGCGGAGACACAGGCAGCAATGACATTTGGCAAGGGGATCTAATCCTTCCTTACATCACCCCAAAACTGAAAGAAAAAAAAGGTTTGGCTATAAATACATTTTAAAGTAAAGGACATGAGTTTCTATAGTAATATATCCAAATACAATAAAAACAAAATAATTTTACTTTTTACCTTTGTTAGAGTGTTTAAGTTTTAATTCTGATAGAGCTTTGTGGAAGCACATGAAAAGCAGCATGGAGAGGTTCAGTGAAGGTGGTGGTGAAGGTGTGGAGGTGTACAACAAGGTCACATATCTGGTAGAAGGACAGTTGGCCGGCTTCATACTCCAGATAAATCCCAACAGTCTTTAGTAAAGATGTGGAGTCTATATTAGTAGTCATGTCCCTATGCTGGACATGAAGCCTTGATTTTGTTTGAATTAGACTCCAGCATTTGTGATTACAACCTAATAAGGACACACTTCCTGAAACCTTCCTCTCCATGTTTTCACTGGCCACCCCTATCATCCATTCCTCTGCTTCACTCACATCCACCTCCCAGTAATGTGTCCCGGATGTGAATCTTTGTACACTCAATACCTGGCTGCAGTTGAATCTCTGTGGACTAGCCGGCCTGTGCACACAGATTTCAGCATTAGTGGCTCTCTTCCGATCCTTTGATATAAGCAGCTTAACACTAGCTGTATTTATATCCAGGAAAATATTGGATTTCTCCGTCACTGAAAATTGTCTCTTTTTCATCAGGTCCTTCAGACTCAGAGTCAAATTGCAGAGCCCACTCTGTAGTATCTGTGCGATTATTCCCTCATTTAGACATACAGGATTTTTTACATCATCGGCTATAGGACTGGTGTGGTCTCCGGTAGGTGGCATTTTCAAGACACTTAATGGGTCTTGGATGTCACACAGTTCTTTTATCTCATTAATCCTCCTGGACAAGTTGACCTCCTTTTGCTTTAGCTGCCCATTCAGATCAGAAACTGACTGGGAGATCTGCTGCTTCTGTCTGCGTATCTCTCTAAGCACTCCCTTCTCTACACCACTCAGCTGTTGCATAATTTCTATAAGCAAGTTAGTGTAGCTCCGGTTAATAGCAAAAGTTTTATCCTCCTTTTGTCTCAGGTGACTGTCCAGGTTCTGGATTCTCCACTTGATCTCCTGCCTCTCAGAGTCCAATGTATTTGTAAATTTTCTCAGTTTCTCTTTCTTTTTCTCAGAGGCCTCGTTTAGAAGCTCCACCTGGTGTCCTTTGTGTTCTCCAGCCACCCAGCAGGACATACAGATACAGGTATTATCGTCTGAGCAGTAAAATTTCAGAGTCTCCTTATGTGTGGAGCATTTCCTCTCTCCAAATGATGTGGTGGGTTCGGTTAAAATGTGACCCGCTGACTTGCTGTGGTAACTTAGGTGCTTTCCACAAAATGAGGCCTCACATAACAGACATGCTTTAGAAGCTGGTACGGGAGAATCGCAGAACGTACACAAGACTTCCTCCTCGTAAGCAGTTTTGAACAATGCCATGATTTTATGCAACTTCACATTCTTCGACAGCATAGGGCGCTCCGCATACTGCTCTCTGCACTCTGGACAGGAATAAAATTCAGACCACTCTTGTGCATCCAGTGCAGTCACAATACAATCCTGGCAGAAGTTGTGTCCACATCTCAGTGTTGCGGGATCCTTATAAAGGTTCAGGCAGATGGAGCACACCAGCTCGTTTCTCAAGTCAGCAGATTCCATTTTGGAGAAGAATGACTGGTAGCGGTGGAAGGTAAAATATCTGGTGATGCAACTTTGGGACTTCAGTCTTATATACTGGTGAAGAGGGTTGCTTTGGATGCTTTGTTATGTAAATGGAGGTCTTCCCTCCTTGTAAAGTGAGATCCACCTTCCTCCAGTAACTCTTTCTCTGCCAAAGACATCATTTTGTACCATGTTAGCTTTAGATTATTGCAAAAAGTTTACCCTTGATTGGCTAACTTAAGATTAAAGATGCAAGCTATTGGGACTCAATAGGGCTTTTTTTTCAAGCTTTATTCAATTCTAAAGATGATTCTGCTATTTTAGGGATTGTAGAATGGTCCCTCCTCAGATATAAAGTGGTCCCAAAAGCTTGTATCTTTAGGAATTTTGTTGAACCAGTTAAAACGGAGTTCCACCCAAAAATGGAACTTCCGCTTAAAGGGAGGTGACCCCCTGACATGCCACATTTGGCATGTAATTTTTTTGGGGGGGAGCCAGTACCCTCTTTTCAGAGGGTTCCAGCTCCCATTTCCTCCAGGCGCACTGCGGCACATGAAGGGAGATCACCTCACCCCCCTCCCTCTCGGCAATCATCTGAGACATGTCACTGGTCCCAGATGATTGCCCGGTCAGTCACGGACAGCAGCGCGGCGCGGCTCGTGCATGCGCAGTGGGTGCCTGGCTGTGCAGCCACAGCCGGGTGCCCACACTTACAATGCCGGCACCGCAGATAGGAGAGGGAGATGAGTGGGGCTTCGCTCCCCCTGCATTGCTGGACCCTGCGACAGGTAAGTGTAGCTTCTGACTTTTAATTTTTTTGTTTAGCAGAACTCCGCTTTATATGCATCATTTAAACTTCAAATTTTCTACATCTGATGAAGACATACAGTTTAGTAAATAATTAACACAGATTGTACATCACAGAGCCTTCACCATCTTTTCACTTCAAACTGAACCTGTTCAGAGTAGTTGCAAGAGTAGCCAGAGATGGGACGATGAGACTTCAAAGTTTATATACCGTATTTATCGGCGTATAACACGCGCCGGCGTATAACACGCACCCCAAGTTTAGGAGGGAATTTTAAGGAAAAAAACTTTTAGGAGGGAAGTTTTAGGAAATAAAACTTACATTTAAATGCCCATCAATGCAGCGTTATCGGTGTCCATCTGCAGCCTTGTCAGTGCATCCTTGCCCCAGTGTCCAGTGCAGCCTTGTCAGTGCAGCTTTGCCCCAGTGCAGAATTGTCAGTGCAGCCTTGTGAGTGCAGCTTTGCCCCAGTGCAGAATTGTCAGTGCAGCCTTGTCAGTGCAGCTTTGCCCCAGTGCAGCCATGTCCCCAGTGGTCAGTGCAGCCTTGTCCCCAGTGCAGCCTTGTCCCCAGTGCAGCCATGTCCCCAATGGTCAGTGCAGCCTTGTCCCCAGTGCAGCCATGTCCCCAGTGGTCAGTGCAGCCTTGTCCCCAGTGCAGCCATGTCCCCAGTGGTCAGTGCAGCCTTGTCCCCAACGTACACCGCCGCCGACATACACAAGTTACACTGAGTATTTTTAAATATGGCGCCGCGGAGTTCGGAGGGACTCGGGGGCGCTCGTTCAGCTGAACGAGTGCCGCCGAGAACACAGTGACTGGACGGAGCCGAGATACACATAGCCGAGGGTTCTCGGCTCTTCTCGGCGCCGTTCACAGTCACGCCCAGTCCCTATGATGGACATAACAGAGGTCCAATGGCGGTACTGGGCGGGACTGTGAACGGCGCCGAAAAGAGCCGAGAACCCTCGGCTATGTGTATCTCGGCTCCGCCCAGTCACTGTGTTCTCAGGGGCGCTCGTTCAGCTGAACGAGCGCCCCCAAGTCCCTCCGAACTCCGCGGCGCCATATTTAAAAATACACGCTATGTGAATGTCGGCGGCGATCGCGGCGATCGCTCCGATAGTTCACAAAATAGCGGGGATCGACGTATAACACGCACCCACGATTTTCCCCTGATTTTAAGGGGAAAAAAGTGCGTGTTATACGCCGATAAATATGGTATTTGAAAAGCAAATCACAGCAAAACTATGAAATGTGCAAATATAAGTGAATACAAATCAAATTACATGCAATAAACTCAACTAACAAAGGCGTTTCTGCAACCCTTAATGCTGCGTACACACGAGCGGACTTCTCGTCGGACTGAACTCCGAAGGACTTTTCAACGGAGTTCCGACGAAACGGACTTGCCTACACACGATCCCACCAAAGTCCGATAGTTTTGAACGTGATGACGTACGACCGGACTAGAAAGGAAAGTTTAATAGCCAGTAGCCAATAGCTGCCCTTGCATCGTTTTCGGTCTGTCGGACTAGCATACAGACGAACGTTTTTTTCGATAGGGATCGAGTCCGTCAGAAAGATTTGAAACATGTTCTATTTCTAAGGTCCATCAGATTTTGACAGAAAAGGTCAGATGAAGCCCACGCACGATCGGAATGTCCGATGGATTCGTTCCGTCGGACCTTTTCTGCCGGAAAGTCCGGTCGTGTGTACACGGCATTAAACCACCTGAAATTTCCATTTCCTTATTGACTACCACCTGGCAAAATTTGTCCAAATTTTGCTAAAATATCAATACTTATGGTGCAGGGATTTTAGAGAATGTAAACTAAGTTAATTCTCTTCAATAATATGAAAATTCAAAACATCTCACTGTACAAATCAAAGACTAAATAAATAATCTGATATGAAAGAATGGGTTACGTTCAAAGATTTCAACTATTCTATGTAAATTATGCAAATCCTTACATTAATAAAATTCCAGATCAAGAGGAAGGTAGCTAGCATGATATGAGTTTAGAAATTATGTAACTTTGTATTCCTATCTGTTAAATATTAAAGATATAACTCATAATATAATGTTTGCTAAATGCTTTTTGCAAAGGGAACAACTAAAGTATTACTAAATCACATAGACTTTAAAACTAAAAGTGACCCTCTCTTGGCACTTAACAAAACTTTCAAGAGACTGCTGTACAGTTAATTGAATTTCATATGCACAAATGGTGAAAATATTTTCTGTAGCTCTGTATTAGCACACACAAAGCATTTTCCTTTAGATTAACCAGAACCATGTAATATGAGGTCAAACCTAAGGGCAGGCCCTTGCACTACATAGTTAAAAGGTAAATCTAAAGGAAATTGAATAAGAAAATTGTATAATCTATGGCCAGCTTTAAACAATCTTCTTACCTTAAAAAAGTTTAACAATACAAATAGTATTTTTCCTTTTTCCATTTTTCCTGCACTGGACTGTACTGGAATGCTGTAAAATGTATCAAAAACGCATTGGAGTGCACCAAAAACATACTGGAACACAGGTACTTATTTAAGGATAAGAAAAAAGGGGGGAAAAATGAGGGCTGTGGAAATTAAAGATTAATTCCTTAATTAATCGTTAATTTTTTTGATCGATCAAAATTTTTTTGATTGGTAGGCTGACTGCCCTGGGGCCGCTTTGGGCCAAGCTGTGGCTGCAGCGCAGCACTCCGCTCCCACCTCCTCCTCCTCCACTGCTGTGTGTCTCGGAGCTGAGTGTGAAAACTTTGGCCGCGCTGTCAGAAAAGTCCTGCCCTCCTCCTAGATCAGCTCGTGTGATAGACGCAGTGTTCTGTCTATCACACAAGCTGATCTAGGAGGAGGGCTGCACTTTTCTCACAGCGCGGCCAAAGTTTTCACACTCAGCTCCGAGACACACAGCGGGAGATGCCCACAGACTGTGTAATCCAGGCACAGGCACTGACTACAGTGAGGCTGCGATTATGGGAACGGTGAGACTGCATTATGGGCACGGTGAGACTGCATTTTGGGCATGGTGAGGCTGCGATTATGGTTATGATCAACATAACAATACTTTACAACTTTTTTTGAGATGGAAAAGGACATCTTTTAGTATGTAAGCAGAGGACATGACCCCAGGCTTCATGTATCACAAAGAATATGTTTTAAAAAATTTAACTGTACTCATTAGTGCTTATTATTTCCACTTCTGTTCCTTTATAATTGATTTTCAAAATATCAATTTTTTTAATATGGAGGCTGGAAGAAGCCTAACACTTTTATTATTATTATACAGGATTTATATTGTACCAAAAGTTTGTGCAGCGCTTTACAACATGAGAGCAGATAGTAGAGTTACAATTCAATACAGAAAGAATTTACAATTAAAGTGAACATGTTCTAAAGAGGTTGGTATATCAAGCCAAAAATGAGGGACAAAAAGGATTTAGTTTGGAAAGAGGGACTGTCCCTTCAATTGATAGCTATGCAAAAACAAGTCCAGTTTAATATGACTGACTAGTTTGGATAATGTTTGGTTCCATTACACCTGGGTTAGGATTGTCCTTTCTTCAATTGCTTTTTGTTAAGAAAAAACAAAAAGGAAGCTATCTCAAAGCACACAAATATCCCAGGTAAGAGTTAAAATGGTATATGAATAAACACAGACAAATCAGAACCACCACAATCTGTCTTATAGAATCAGTCTACCTCCTTGTGTTATAGATTACTGATCAAGAACTATACAACTTTATATCCAACTGTGAACCACAATATTCGTTGTCATAATTGTCCTTTTCCCCCACGCTTCATTATGTGTCTTTGTCCTTTCAATAAAGCTTTGGGCCTGTGAAGTCTTTTCCCCTCCCCTATCCCTCTTCCCTACCCCTTATCACACCTGTTTTTTTTTTACATATTTTAAAATAAGAATAAAGTATATTTTTAAAAAAAAAAGTTGTCTTAATACTAAATAATAATAATAATAATAAAAAAATTACAATCTTTTGTTAAAAACCACGTTAAAAAATCAAGTGCATACGTGAAATTGCCATTTAGTTTTTTTTTACAATATCCATATAATTCACAGTATAGTTTGCAGATATTGTGGAATATACTTTGGGCACATACATTATGTAAGCCATAAAAACTGTGGATGCACATATCTGTATTCATTTTAATGGTAATCAGTCAGACAAATTATTCCCCAATGGTTATTATAAAGGGATCGAAAGAGCTCGTAGGTGTCTAGCTAGGTATTTGCCAAACAAATGTCCATGTGTAACCTTAATACCTAGTATTTTATGGGATATGGCAGACCCATCTCATCATGATACAGTTGTGCTCATAAGTTTACATACCCTGGCAGAATTTATGATTTCTTGGCCATTTTTCAGAGAATATGAATGATAACACAAAAACATTTCTTTCACTCAGGGTCAGTGTTTGGCTGAAGCCTTTTATTATCAATCAACTGTGTTTATTCTTTTCAAATCGTAATGAAAACAGAAACAACCCAAATGACCCTGATCAAAAGTTTACATACCCTGGTGATTTTGTCCTGATAACATGCACACAAGTTGACACAAAGGGGTTTGAGGCCAGGTTTACACTGCTACGACAAACGCTCCGACATTGGGAGCTCATGTTGCACGACGTGTAAAAATCAATGTTTCCCTATGGGAGCTGTCTTAACTGGTCCGACTTTGAAAATGCTCGCTGCACTACTTTGGTCCGACTTTGATCCTACTTCAGCCCATTGAATATCACTGAAGTCGGATCAAAGTCGGATCGTCGTCTTGACTGATCCGACTTTGGCATGTAACTTGTGCTCTGACGATCTTGAAGGGGAACTCCACGCAAAATGTAGAAAAAAACATGACATGGATTCCCCCTCCAAGACCATACCAGGCCCTTCAGTCTGGCATGGATTTTGAGGGGAACACCCATGCCGAAAAAACAGCGTGGGATTCCCCCAAAATCTATACCAGACCCTTATCCGAGCATGCAGCCTGGCAGGTCAGGAAAGGGGGTGGGGACGAGCCAGTTCCGCCCCCCTCCTGAACCGTACCAGTCCGCAGGCCTCAACTCAGAGGAATGGATGCTTTGGGGCAGGGGGGTCTTGCGTACCAGGCCGCATGCCTTCAACATGGGGTAATGGGTGCTTTGGGGCATGTGCCCCCCACCCCAAAGCAACTTGTTCCCATGTTGATGAGGACAAGGGCCTCTTCCCAATAAGCCTGGCCGTAATTACATGCCCCTGTTAAACAGGGGCTGAAAAATTGGGCTTTAGGCACTGGTGCCACAACACTGCAACCCCTCACAGATACTCTATTTGGAGCGCAGGAACGAGCCCTGCTACAAAGTATTGCATCAAAAATTGTAATTATAAGCCCCTCTTAAACAGGGGCTGAAAAATTGGGCCTTAGGCACTGGTGCTGGTGCCCAGAAACAAAAATATTCTTACAAGCTATCAGCATAATCATTGAAGAGGAAGAGGATAGTCACTCAGCATAACAGGATAGTCACTCAGCATCAGCATAGGCAGTCTTGACGGGATCTGACATTTCAAAAAAAATTATTCGGTTACATCAGCATCAGGTGCTTGGTATCTGGTGGTGATCCAAGACTGATTCATTTTTATGAAGGTCAGTCGATCGACCGAGTGGACAGGCGCACCCTGTGATCGGTTACAAAGCCGCCAGCAGCACTGAATGTGCGTTCCGAAATAACGCTGGATTCAGGACAGGCCAGTAGCTCAACTGCATACTGTGCAAGCTCTGGACAGTGATCCATCCTCAAGACCCAGTAACCCAGAGGATTTTCGGTGGGAAAGGTGTCCAAGTCAGATCTTGCTCCTAGTTATTCCTGCACCATGTAAAACAGACGCTGGCAATGGTTGCTGGAACCGATTATACCTTGGGGCTGCGGACTAAAAACTGTGCAGGGTACAGTAACTGGAAATACGTCAAGAGCCTACACAAGCACCTGGCTTCAGGTAGCTATACTGTAGGCGCAACTGTGCAGGGTACACAGTACAGTAACTGGAATTACGTCAAGAGCCTACACAAGCACCTGGCTTCAGGTAGCTATACAGGAGGTGCAACTGTGCAGGGTACACAGTACAGTAATTGGAAATACGTCAAGAGCCTACACAAGCACCTGGCTTCAGGGAGCTATACTGTAGGTGCAACAGTGCAGGGTACACAGTACAGTAACTGTAAATATGTCAAGAGCCTACACAAGCACCTGGCTTCAGGTAGCTATACTGTAGGCGCAACTGTGCAGGGTACACAGTACAGTAACTGGAAATACGTCAAGAGCCTACACAAGCACCTGGCTTCAGGTAGCTATACTGTAGGTGCCACTGTGCGGGGTACACAGTACAGTAACTGGAAATATACGTCAAGAGCCTACACAAGCACCTGGCTTCAGGTAGCTATACTGTAGGTGCAACTGTGCAGGGTATACAGTACAGTAACTGGAAATACATCAAGAGCCTACACAAGCACCTGGCTTCAGGTAGCTATACTGTAGGTGCAACTGTGCGGGGTACACAGTACAGTAACTGGAAATATACGTCAAGAGCCTACACAAGCACCTGGCTTCAGGTAGCTATACTGTAGGCACAACTGTGCAGGGTATACAGTACAGTAACTGGAAATACATCAAGAGCCTACACAAGCACCTGGCTTCAGGTAGCGATACTGTAGGTCTAACTGTAAATGCTGTAAAAACACCTGCCTGCCTGTCAGTATATTAGGAAGAGAATAACAGGAACGGATCTAGCTAAACTGAATACATTGTATACATATATACACAACACTTGGGATGCATATATATATATACACAATACACTGTAAGTGCAGCTAACTGACTCGACCTGCCTACTCTATTGAACTTAAATCAAATGACACTGTCTCTCTGTCTATCTTTCTCCAGTCTCCACCCCAACACACTACACAAGGCCGCCACGGAGGCAGCCTTATATAGTGTGGGGCATGTACTAAACCCCCTGAGCCATAAATGGCCAAAGCCTCCTTGGCTTTGGTCAATTATGGCTCTCTGTACACACAGCACTGTGATTGGCCAAGCATGCGGGTCGTAGTGCATGCTTGGCCAATCATCAGCCAGTAATGCACTGCGATGCCGCAGTGAATTATGGGCCGTGACGCGCCACTCAAATTTGGTGCGAACGGCCCATATTGTTTGTAATTCGGCGAACAACCGAACACACGGTGTTTGAGTCAAACGTGTGTTTGACTCGAACACGAAGCTCATCCCTACTCCTGACAGGCCCTTGCATCTTTCATCCAGTGCTGCACTGACGTTTCTGGATTCTGTGTCATGGGGAAAGCAAAAGAATTGTCAAAGGATCTCTGGGAAAGGGTAGTTGAACTGTAAAAAACTAAATAAAGTGAAGGTTCTGGAGTGGCCATCTCAGTCTCCTGACCTCAATATCGATGAGCTACTCTGGGGAGATCTCAAACATGCAGTTTATGCAAGACAGCCCAAGAATTTACAGGAACTGGAGGCTTTTTCCAAGAGGAATGGGCAGCTTTACCATCTGAGAAGATAAAGAGCCTCATCCACAAATACCACAAAAGACTTCAAGTTTTCATTGTTGTTAAAGGGGACAATACACGGTATTAAGAACTGGGGTATGTAAACTTTTTATTAGGGTCATTTGGGTAGTTTCTGTTGTGATTATGATTTAAAAAGAGTAAACACAGTTGATTGATAATAAATGGCTTCAGCCAAACACTAACCTCAAGTGAAAGAAAAGTTTTTGTGTTATCATTCATATTCTCTGAAAAATGGCCAAGAAATCATAAATTCTGCCAGGATATGTAAACTTATGAGCGCAACTGTATGTGCCAAATAATGTCCCTCCAACTGATGTTCAGGGTAACATAGGCATGCAGTCTGCAGGGAAATGTAGTTTGGTAGCATATGGTCAGTACCTGTGAATAAGTACTCAGTTCTTATGCAATGGTTAAAACACTTCCACAGCTTGGCTTACAAACCTGTAATAAAAGGACTGGTCATGGCAGTCATACACAAATTGGAGACCATTCCTCACACAATCCCACCAATGTTGTCAATGTTTCCTGTAGATGAAAAGCACGTTTATTTTGATTAATTATACCATGCATCCACAATACAATGTATAAAATGCGATGTGTTGATGTATTAACATGCAAAATGTTAATTGTTACTCAAAATCCTAGCAATCCCTTATATATAGACTTAACCACTGCCTACTGAGCACTTTTACCCTCTTCCTGCCCAGGCCAGTTTTCAGCGCTGTCACACTTTGAATGACAATTGCGCGGTCATCCAACACTGTAACCACATTAAATTTTATCATTTTTTTTCACACAGCTTCCCACGCTTCCCTTTTTAACCAGTTACCAACCGCCGCACGCCGATATAGAGGAGTTTAGCCCACATGGTTGAGACAAAGGATCTTCCATTCTGTTACTAGAGTAGGACCCACTAATTCAGGGTACTTTATCGCAGTAAGTGGGCTTAGCACTATATGACCATATAGTGTGACCAAACCCCCGTATTTTATGTTCAGGTGTTTTTAACTAGCCCTGAAGGAAATGTCATTCTTGTATGTGTGCGCTGTAAAATATTTTGCACTGTTTGTAGGTCTTATAGCAGCACCATCTTGAATTTAAACGCATTGTATGCTGTGCCCCCCAAATATGTTCTTGTATATTGTAATAGGCCCTGGTCAGGTCTTTTGGGCTGGAGCAACCCTCCCCCTCCTCAATACCTCTTATTTAGTGGCCACCAGTGCATAGGATGTATCCCCTTCAGTTCTCCCACATAGAGGAGTTCAGCTCCAATGGTTGAGACAAAGGATCTTCCATTCTATTACTAGAGTAGGACCCACAAATTTGGGGTACTTTGTCGCAGTAAGTGGGCTTAGCACTATATGACCATATAGTTCAGGTGATTTTAACTAGCCCTGCAGGAAATGTCATTCTTGTATGTGTGCGCTGTAAAATATTTTGTACTGGCATGCCGATATACGTCGGCACAATGGCAGCGGTGGGCAAATGGGCATACCTGTACGTCCCCTTTAAGAGCCGGGGGTAGCAGGCGCGCATGCGCCCCCGCCGTGTACAGCGATCCCGGCGATCGTGTCACGGAGCCTCACAACGGGGAAGTGCAATGTAAACAAGGCATTGTGTCATGATAGAGATCACTGCTCTCTGTCATCGAGGGCAGTGATCGCTGTCATGTGACTTGAAGCCCACCCCCCCCCACAGTTAGAATCACTCCCTAGGACACACTTAACCTCTTCATCGCCCCCTAGTGGTTAACCCCTTCACTGCCAGTGTCATTTACACAATAATCAATGCATTTTTATAGCACTGATCGCTGTATAAATAACAATGGTCCCAAAATAGTGTCAAAAATGTCCGATGTGTCCACCATGTGTTGCAGTCCCGATAAAAAAAAAATCGCAGATCGCTGCCATTACTAATAAAAAAAAAATAATAATAAAAATGTCAAAACTATCCCTTATTTTGTAGACGCTATAATTTTTGTGCAAACCAATCTATATACGCTTATTGCAATTTTTTTTAACAAAAATATGTAGAAGAATACATATCAGCCTAAACTGAGGATTTTTTTTTTTATATATATATTTTTGGGGGATATTCATTATAGCAAAATGTAAATAATGCATTTTTTCAAAATTGTCCCTCTTTTTTTGTTTATAGCGCAAAAAATAAAAACCTCAGAGGTGATCAAATACCACCAAAAGATTTATTTATTTTATCTATTTGTGGGGAAAAAAATTTTGTTTGGGAGCCACGTCGCACGACTGCGCAATTGTCAGTTAAAGCGACGCAGTGCCGAATCGCAAACAGTGCTCTGGTCAGGAAGGGGGTAAAATCTTCCGGGGCTGAAGCGGTTAAAATAGAACATTTACGATTTCTTATTTTTGTTGTCACTCTGATGGGAGGAAAGCGTCTTGACCGACAAAACATCTTCTATTGATTATCTAATAAAACATAATTTATCAACTCTTTGGTATGGGGCCTTTACTTCTACCTATAGCAAAAATAAAAATACAATAACCTGACAGATGCTCTAACCATTCCTTTCAATATCCCAAAAAATAATACATTAACCAGAGATACAATTCAACTTGGGTCTACCTTCTATCTTCCAATATTGCTTTCAGCTTATAGGAGACCTGCTACAGTGTGTTAAGCTGGCCATAGGTGGTTCGAATCTCAGACGGTTCAGCAGGAACCGGCTGAGATTTGATCCATATATGGGCAGGCTGATTGTAGCAAATTTGATCGATCGACTTGGACACAACCAGCATGTCAAATTTTTACATACGATTATTGGCAGTGGCTGTGGACGCTAGCAATAATCACTGTGTTCTCCCACCAAGAGAACACATTATCTCTATGGAAAAGAATCCCCCCTTTAACACTGGCTGTGTTGATGGGGGAATCAAGCGATTTTCTTTCCTGCAACCCGTGGCTGCAGGAAAGAAAATCGCACCATCTATGGCCTGCCTTAGAGAATATACAAAGGCAATATTGAACAGATAATGGGAACAGAGAAACACCTCTTTAAGAAAGCAAAAAAGTTTATTGGCATAAGGATCAGAAAACAATCTTGATAGAGAAATGAAGCACTCAGAGCATTTAAAACCATTAGCAACACTTTCTAAAATATTATTAAAAATATATATATAAAACAAAAATTATAAAAAATACAAAATAAAACATAACGTGGTTTCCTAGAAGTCCTAAATAGTGTGCCAGCACTTAATTTTCACAATGGTGATAAAAAAAGGTGTCTGTATAGCCAAAATTTTTGCTAGTTTTTTATAGAATGCAGAAGGGCTAAACAATTATTATAATGCATAAAGTGTATTTATAGAAAAAAAATATTTTGGAAGCTTTTCATAGAATAGAGCAGGGTTAAATATATATATTTTTTTCTTTGCTGCTGAATTCCCATTGGGGAGATTGTCCTTCACTTTCTGTCCTGCAGACGCAACAGGAAGTAAGAGGAGATCTCTCCAAAGAGGGGAATTCAATGCAGTTGTCACCAGAACAGGTTGCCCCCATTGGAAGATTTACCCTCACTTCTTGTTCTGGTGACAACTAACATTTTGGATTTCAGTCTTGGTGACCTAGACAAATAGAGAGGGTGAATCTAACTAGCTAAGACACAGGCAGCAATGACATTTGGCAGAGGTGAAAATTTTCCTTTCTGATTCGACCCGAAAACTGAAAGAAAAAAAAAGGTTTGGCTATAAATGCATTTTAAAGTAAAGGACAGGACTTTCTATAATATATGCAAATACAATAAAAAATGTAATTTTACTTTTTACCCGTGTCACAGAATTTAAGTTTTAATTCTGATAGAGCTTTGAGGAAACAAATGGAAAGCAGCATGGAGAGGTTCAGTGAAGGTGGTGGTGAAGGTGTGGAGGTGTCTGATGGGGCCACACAACTGGTAGAAGGATAGACAGCCGGCTTCATACTCCAGATAGATCCCAATAGTCTTTAGTAAGTATTTGGTGTCTATATAAATAGGACGGTCTCTGTGTCGGACATGAAGCCTTGAAGCGGTTTGACTTAGACTCCAGGATTTGTTATTATAACCTAATAAGGACACATTTCCTACAATCTTCCTTTCCATGCTTTCACTGGCCACCCCTATCAACCATTCCTCTGCTTCACTCACATCCACCTCCCAATAATGTGTCCCGGATGTGAATCTTTGTACACCCAATACCTGGCTGCAGTTGAATCTCTGAGGACTATCCGGCTTGTCCATACATATATCAGCATGAGTGGCTCTCTTCTGATCCTTTGATATAAAAAGTTGATAGTGAGCTGTGTTTATATCCAGGAAAATGTTGGATTTCTCCATCACTAAAAATTGTCTCGTTTTCATCACATCCTTCAGATTCTGAGTCAGGTTGCAGAGCTCACGCTGTAGTATATCTGAAATCATTTCTTCATCTACACATTTTGGATTTCCTATTGTATCACCTATCCCAGGACTGATGTCATCTCCATTAGGTGGCATTTTCAAGACAGTTAATGGGTCTTGGCTGTCACACAATTTTTTTATATGCCTAATCTTCCTGGACAGCTGGTTCAGTTTTTGGTTCAGCTGCCTGTTCAGATCAGAAACTGAATCAGAGATCTGTTTTTTCTGTCTGCATATCTCTTGCAGGAATCCCTTCTCTACTCCATTCAGCTGTTCCGTAATTTCTATGAACAGGTCAGTGTAGCTCCGGGTAACAGCAAATATTTTTTTGTCCTCTTCTCTCCAGTATTTATCCAGGTTCTGGATTCTACTCTGGATCTCCTGTCTCTCAGAGTCCAATGTATTTGTACATTTTCTCAGTTTCTCTTTTTTTTTTTCAGAGGCCTCGTTTAGAAGCTCCACCTGGTGTCCTTTGTGGTCTCCAGCTGCCCAGCATGACATACAGATACGGGCATTATCCTCTGAGCAGTAATAATTCAGAGTCTCTTTATGTGTGGAGCATTTGCTCTCTCCAAATGATGTGGTGGGTTCGGTTAAAATATGATCCACTGATTTTCTGTGATAACTTAGGTGCTTTTCACAAAATGAAGCCTCACATAACAGGCACGTTTTAGAAGCTGGTACGGGAGAATCGCAGTATGTACACAAGACTTCCTTGTAGGCAGTTCTGAACCATGCCACGATTTTAGATAGGTTCCTGTTCTTCAGCAGCATAGGGCGCTCCATATACTGCTCTCTGCACTCTGGACAGGAATAAATTCCAGAGCACTCCTGTGTATTCAGTGCAGTCCCAATACAATCCCAGCAGAAGTTGTGTCCGCACATCAGTGTTGCGGGCTCCGTATAAAGGTTCAGGCAGATGGGGCACTTGAGTTCATCTCTCAGGTCAGCAGATGCCATTTTGGAGAAGGACAAATAACTGGTGGTGGTACAAGGTCAAATATCTGGTGATGCAACTTTGAGGCTTTGGTCTTATATACTGGTGATATAAGAATTGGATACTTTGTTATGCAAAGTGAAGCCTTCCCTCCTAGTAAAGTAAGATCCACCCTCCCCCAGTTTTGTACCATGTTAGCTATTGAGTATTGCAAACAAGTTTGTTTCCCCTTGAATAGCTAACTTAAGTTATTAAGGTTGCAAGCTTTTGGGACACATTAGGTTTCTTCAAGCTTTATTAAATTATGAAAATGGTTCTGCTATTTTAGGGATTGTAGAATATATCTGAGGAGGAACCAAAAAGGTCCCAAGATCTTATATCTTTAGGAAATTCATTGAACCAGTTAAATGCATCATTTAAAGTCCAAATTTTCTACATCTAATGAAGGCATACAGTTTAGTAAATAATTAACACAGATAGTACATCACAGAACCTTCACCATCTTTTCACTTCAAACTGAAAATGTTCATAGTGGTTGCAAGAGTAGAAAGAGATGGGACAATGAGACTTCAAAGTTTATATATTTGAAAAGCAAATCACAGCAAACTATGAAATGTGAAAATATACATCAATACAAATCAGATTATATGCAATAAACTAGGAATATGAATTTTGTTAAACCAATTAAATGCATCATTTATCCACTTGTCGACCGCAATACCTACAGTATATATGCATTGTGTTTTACCAGAGTTATGGCTGAAGCTATCAGCCATAACCCTGGTATTTTTTGTTTCAGCTGGTGGCTGGCTTCCTCGTTAAAAGCAGTCCAAGTGGCTGATTAGTTGCTGGATTGTTTTTATAAACGCCGGTGTTTCTCGGGCTTATCGGTTTCACAGGCTTGCCCGAGAAACTATCCAACGGTGCAGCCGGCGGGTCACAGGGGTGGACAGGGACCAGATCATCTCTGATCGCCTCTCTGGCCTTGAAGGACCAGAGCGACATCTGTGAAAGTAAACATTTTTTTTTTTAAAGCAAAAAAACAAAACTTTTTTTTTTATCTATTTCTTTTAAAAGGTAAATGAGAGATTTTGGGGTCTTTTTGACCCCAGATCTCTCCATAAAGAGGACCTGTCATCCTGGTTTCTATTAAAAGGGATGTTTACATTCCCTGCAATAGAAATAAAAGTGACGCAAAAGAAAAAAAATTTAAACTGTCCCCATCCCTTCTTGCTCGTGCACAGAAGCAAATGCATACCTAAGTTGTCCACGCATATGTAACAGTGTTCCCACACACATGAGGTATTGCCATGAACGTTAAAGCAGGAGCAACAATTTTAATGCTAGACCTCCTCTAACTCTAAACAGGATGCCTGTAAAAAAAGGTTAAAGCATCCCCTATGGAGAAGTACGGTACTTTGTCGCCATTCCACGAGCATGTGCAGCTTTAAAGCGTGATCATTAGTGGCTGATGGTGTTACGGCATGCCCATGCCCCCCTAGCTGGTCCGGCACTTACCCCATCTAGGTGGCAGGTATCGGGCAACAGCTCCTGTGTCCTCTCCTCCATCACGACGGCTTCCGCCATGCGTTTCCACCGCTCCTCCTAGGCGTCCAATAGGATCGCCTGTCCTTTCAGCTAATCGGGTGACGGGGCTCAAGATCTGCTTCCTGATTGGCCGGGTGGAGGATCAGTGTCAAAATAGCAAATATTAATTCGCTATTGTAACACCTGGGTGGGTTTGGTTTATGGTGCTCTGTGCCCCAAGCGCACCCTATTTTAAAGCCTATTGGAGCCTCTGGCTCTAATCAGGTGCTTTAATAAAAAAACCCCCCCTTTGCAATCCATGCATCCGGGATCCTGCAAGGGGCCGGACGCATGGATGGGGGGAGGGCGCCCATGCACCCTTGATGGATAGGCCGCCTCTGCTTGGCATAACAATTTCCATATTTTACAAAAAAATTAGGTTATATATTGTGTATTTTTTTAATTCATTAAAAAAAAAAAAATTCCAAAAAAACAAAAAACAAACAAACTGCTGAGCAAATACCACGTGACACAAAAAATACGACTGACATTTTATTTCCTAGGGTCTCTGCTAAAAAAAATAAATAATAATGTTTGGGTGCTGTAAGTAATTTTCTAGCAAAAAAATACTGAAACTTGTCAAAGTGCCAGAAAAGGCCTGGTCAGCAAGTGATTAAACTCCAAGTTTTCTACATCTGATGAAGACTAGACATGTGAAATTAGTTTCAGTCCGAATACAAATTCGGACAAATTTTTGGTTATTCGGAGATTCAGATGTATCCGAATCTCTGAATGAAATAGTAACAAATAATAACGAATTCTGTTGAAATCCATTAAAATTTGTTTGGTTTATTAGTTTTCTAACAAATTCCAACTTTTCAGAAAATTTAGATTCTGTGCGAAGAAATAGCTGGTTGTTAAGAACCGGCCTGGGAAGCTGGCCGCCCATGTCCTTATCAACCGTGAGTCATCATCTGTCAACGGGCTTCCCCACTGACAGATGAATGTAAAGAAATGAAAGCTGGAAATTGCCTGGCAATAGAAAAATATTTTTTATAAAGGGTGTACGGCCCCCCATCAGGCCCTTTGGGTCTGGTATGAATTTTAAAAGGGAACACTATGCCAAAATAAAGAATAAAAAAAAAGGCGTAGGGTCCTCCCCAAAATCCATACCAGACCCTTATCCTGTATGCAGCCCGGCAGGTCAGGAAAGGGGGGGGGACGAGCTCTGTGCCCCCCACCCCAAAGCACCTTCTCCCCATGTCATTTTTTTGACCGATTCGAATTCTAATCATTCTGAAAAGTTGGAATTAGTTTAATTAAATGAATAAATTAAACTAATTTTAACAAAAACTAAACTAATTCCAAAACCAAAGTAAATAAATTCCGTAACGGAACTAAATTAGCAACATAACGAATCTATGCAAAACTAAACTAAACAGATTTTTCCTTTCTGCACGTTTAATGAAGACATACAAGTTTAGTACATAATAACAGATTGTACATCGCAAAAAACCTCGACCATCTATTCATTTCAGAGTGGTTGCAAAAGTAGAAAGAGATGAGAATTCAAAAGTTTATATATTTCAAAAGCAAAATCGCATCAAACTATGAAATGTGAAAATATAAGCGATTACGGTACATGGGATAAGCTCAACTTATAAAAAGAAGCTTTTGCAACCCTTAAAAGCCATTAAAAGCCTTGTGCACCCTTAAAAACCGCCTGAAAATTTCCATTTCCCTATTGACTACCACCTGACAAAATTCCCCAAATTTTGCTAAAATCTTAATATTTATGATGCCGGGATTTCAGAGAATGGAATGGAAGCGTTCTCTGGAATGCTATGAAAATTCCAAACATCGGAGCGTACAAATCAAAAACAAGAAATAATCTGATAAGGAAACATGGGTTACGTTCAAAGCACCTTCTCCCCATGTCGTTTTTTTGACTGATTCGAATTCTAATCATTCTGAAAAGTTGGAATTAGTTTGATTAAATTAATAAATTAAACAAATTTTAACAAAAACTAAACTAATTCCAAAACCAAAGAAGAAATAATCTGATAAGGAAACATGGGTTACGTTCAAAGATTTCAACTACTCTGTATGTAAATTATGCAAATCCTTACACTAATCAAATTCCAGATCTTCAAGAGGAAGGTCGATAGTACGATTTATGAGTTTAGAAAAAATGCATATCTGTTAAATAAAAAAGAAATCATTCATAATAAAATGTTTGCTAAAATGTTTTCGCAAAGGTAACAACTAAAAGTATTACTAATTTACATAGACTTTAAAAGTAAAAAAGTGACCCTTTCTTGACACTTAAGAACAAAACTTTCAGGAGACTGTTGTACAGTTGATAACATTTCATATGCACAAAGAGTGAAAACATTAGCTGTTTTTTTTTTTGTATTACTAGCATGGGGGAAACTCCATTTTAGCACGATCTCTATTGTTTAAATGACATTATTTCTGCAGGACCACACTTAGTCTCCAGCTGGGAGGTGATTAGAGGAGGTCGGATGCTAATCAGTCCTCCTCCTACCTGGAGTCCAAACAATACATTGGGACCCCTCATATGCCAATCTGCTCTAAAACAATCTTCTTTGCCTTTGAAAATACAAATAGTTACCTTTTGTTTGTGTTTTTATTCTGTTTTTATTGTAATCAACCCACCAACAATGGTGTCTTGTTATCTTTTCCCAGAAATTTAACAATTCCCACCTTCGGGCATGTAGCTCAAGGAGTAACACTTGACTCAGTCTTCCTTGGCTTCATTTGATTGTGTCCTTTTAGAACAGGATGTCCACAACATTTCACACCTTTCTTGGTCAATAAATATTACAAAACCTTCCAACTCTTTGAGATGGGAAAGAAGGATATCTTATGTAAGCAAAGGACATACCTCTACCATGCCTCAAGTTTCATGAATAACAAGTAATTGATAGGAAAAAAAAATGGCTATACCCATTAGTGCTTCATATTTCTACTTCTATTCCTTGGTAACGAATTTTCAAAATACAAATGCATTATGGATACTGGTAAAACTATTTGCTTTAGCTCTGTATTACTAGAATAGGGAAAACCCATTTTAGCACCGATGGGTCTGAACTGTCCTATATTGGATACATCATAAGGATTTCTGAAGGACCACACCTATCTTTCTCCAGCAGGGTGTTGGATAGATAAGGTCTTTGGCTAATGTTGGATGCTAATGAAATCACCACCTAGCTGGTGTTTAAAACAATACATCGGGACCCCTCACATGCTAGTCTGCCCTAAGACCCCTTTCACACTGGGGTGCTATGCAGGTGCTACAGCGCTAAAAATAGCGCCTGCAAAGCGCCCTGAAACAGCCGCTGCAGTCTGTCCAATGTGAAAGCCCCGAGGGACGCTAAAAAAAGTCCTGCTAGCAGCATCTTTGGGGCGGTGTATACACCGCTCCTTCACATTGAAATGAATGGGACAGTGCGGCTATACCGCCGGCATAGCGCTGCTGCAGCGGCGCTTTGCGGGCGGTTTTAACCCTTTTTTGGCCGCTAGCGGGGGTTAAAACCGCCTCGCTAGTGGCCGAATAGCGCCGCTAGAACAACGGTAAAGCGACGCTAAATATTGCGCCGCTTTACCGCTGACGCCCCCACCGCCCCAGTGTGAAAGGGGCCTTAAAGTATTTTTTGCCTCAGAATAATTTTATAATACAAAGAATAACTTTATTTTTTTTATTTAAACAACCATATTTACATTTTTGGTAAAACAATTCAAAATATAACAAAACTCTTTTATTTTAACCAACAACTTTGTCCATGAAAAAGCTTATGAATAAGGCCTCATGCATGCTGGACATTATAAAAATGCCAGTAGCGATAGCTGTAGAATGAGTTTTGCAGCATTTTTTTTTTTTTTTTTTTCTTAGCGAAACTATACTCCCGCAAAAGCTTATGGCTCAAAAATGCTGATAAACACTGAATAGCTGCGGTTTTTTTTTAGCGTCTAAGGTTTTATCAGATTTAGAGCATTTTTACAGCTGAAAAAAAATCCTCTTAAAACCCACTAGTTCTGGGGGTTTTTTTTAGCCAGAAAACACACCTGCCAAAAACGCTGATAACAGCCTATGTATGCATGGACACATAGGATAACATGATGGGGTGTTTATTGGTTGCAGAAAAAAAAAATGTGTAAGGCCAAAAAGCAGCTTTAAAAATGTCCAGTGTGCATGCGGGGCTTATTTATTGTTGGAAGGTGTTGCACCCTCTTACACTCTCCTATCAGATCTACTTAACTATTATTAACTTTCCGATGTACAAACTAACCTACATAGCCAAAAGCCATCCAGGAAAATTAAAAAAAAATACATGTATTTAATTCTCATTTATCTTTTCATATTATTTCTGTGAATACTTATTAAACACCCGTGCTCAGTGACCACAAAATATTAACTCAATGACCAAGAATAGGGATGAGCCAAACACCCCCCGATTCAGTTCGCACCAGAACCTGCGAACGGACCGAAAATTAACGAACGTTAGAACCCCACTGACGTCTATGGGACTCGAACGTTCAAAATGAAAAGTGCTAATTTTAAAGGCTAATTTGCATGGTATTGTCCTAAAAAGGGTTTGGGGACCCGGGTCCTGCCCCAGGGGACATGTATCAATGCAAAAAAAAGTTTTAAAAACGGCCGTTTTTTTGGGAGCAGTGATATTAATGATGCTTAAAGTAAAAAAAAAAAAAGTGTCGCGTGTTTCCCGTGCGTAGAACAGTCCCTGCACAAAATGACATTTTTAAAGGAATAAAAGTCATTTAAAACTGCTTGCGGCTTTAATGTAATGTCGGGTCCTGGCAATATGGATGAAAATCAGTGAGACAAACGGCATGGGTACCCCCCAGTCCATTACCAGGAAAGGCGTGGGGCCACCAGGCCCTATATACTCTGAACAGCAGTATACAGGCGGTGCAAACAAGACAGGGACTGTAGGTTTGTTGTTAAGTAGAATCTGTTTGTAATTTAGAACTGGTAAATTTTTAACGTGTTTAGCTCCAGCCAAAAAATCTATTTTAAGCTTTTTGGAAAACATAGGGAAGGGTTATCACCCCTGTCACAATTGTTTTGATGTCTGTGCTCCTCTTCAGAAGATTTAACCTCACTTTCTGTCCCAATGACAAATGTTTTTAGAAAATTTGGGGTTTTTAGTGAAACAAGGATTGGTGATAAAGCATCAGTGGAAAGGAGAAACGTTTTTCCCATATTAACTCTTATGCCCTGTACACACGGTCGGACATTGATCGTACATTATGACAACAAAATCCATGTATTTTTTCCGACGGATGTTGGCTCAAACTTGTCTTGCATACACACGGTCGCACAAAGTTGTCGGAAAATCCGATTGTTCTAAACGCGGTGACGTAAAACATGTACGTCGGGACTATAAACGGGGCAGTAGCCAATAGCTTTCGTCTCTTAATTTATTCTGAGCATGCGTGGCACTTTGTGTGCCGGATTTGTGTCCACACGATCAAAATTTCCGACAACAGATTTTGTTGTGGGAAAATGTTATAGCAAGCTCTCAAACTTTGTGTGTCAGAAATTCCGATGGAAAATGTGTGATGGAGCCTACACACGGTCGGAATTTCCGACAACAAGGTCCTATCACACATTTTCCGTCGGAAAATCCGACCCTGTGTACAGGGCATTACAGGAGAAAATTTCCCTTCCTAGGGGTAGATTTCATCTCACTTCCTGTTGTCTCCTTCTGTTTGAAAGTAGGAGTCGTTTGTAAGTTGGATGTTTGAAAGTAGAGGCCTGCCCTATATACTCTGCAGAAATTGGGGCCTTAGGTGTTGGTGTTGCCACAACACTGTAAGCCCTCACAGGGCCCTGCTGTGAAATATTAGATCAAGAATTGTAATTACATACCCCGGTTGAACAGGGGCAGAAAAATTGGGCTTTTGTTGATGGTGATGTTGCTGGTGCCACAACACTGTAAGTCCACACAGTTACTCTTGGTGGGCGCTTGAACGGGCCCTGCTGTGAAATATTAGATCAAGAATTGTAATTACATGCACCTGTTGAACAGGGGCAGAAAAATTGGGCCTTTGGTGGTGGTGACGCTGGTGCCACAAGAATGTAAGTCTTCACAGTTACTCTTGGTGGGCGCTGGAACGGGTCCTGCTGTGAAATATTAGATCAAGAATTGTAATTACATGTCCCTGTTGAACAGGGGCAGAAAAATTGGGCCTTAGGCACTGGTGCTGGTGCCACAACACTGCAACCCCTCACAGATACTCTAGTTGAGCGCAGCAACGAACCCTCCTGCAAAATATTGCATCAAAAATTGTAATTACATGCCCCTGTTTAAATTGGGCCTTAGCCACTGGTGGCGGCGCCCAGAACCAAAAATGTTCTTACGAGCTATCAGCATGATAATTGAGGAGAAAGAGGATAATCACTCAGCATAACAGGATAGTCACTCAGCATCAGCATAGGCAGTCTTGAATGTTTGAGAAGTTCCCACCCACCTAAATATAAATTTGCTTAAGAGGGGGCACACAAAGTCCCCATGGCAACACCCTGGGTTTGTAAGTACATTTGGTCATTGAAAGTGAAATAATTCTTGGTCAGAATAAAATGGAGTATTCATAAAATAAAGCGATTCAGGGGCCAATAAGTCCGTTCCTGCTCTCTTAAGAGGGAGCCAGCCGTCAGGACCCCCTGCTCATGGGGGATACTCGAGTAAAGAGCCTCGATATCAATCGCCACGAGCAGGGAGTCCGGAGGAATTTGGGTCCCCTCAAGATGTTTCAGGAGGTCTGTGGTATCGCGGATAAAAGTATCAAGGTTACAATTGCCTGTAATATGTGCTATAAGTTGAAATACAGCCTTCCAATATGGTCTCAAGCACAGACACGACCACCAAAGATGCAACATTGTGCCAAGTTCCTTGCCACAGCACCAGCAACTAGATGAATAATTAAATAACATCTTTTGCATTCTGTTAAGGCATCAATACCACCTAAATAAGATTTCGTAGTTCCTTTCTTGTAATTAAACTGAAAGGCTTGGTTTAGATGTTAAAAAAGAGAATTTTCTAAATCCTCTGATGAAAGCGGATGGCCTAATTCTCGCTCCCAATCCCCAATATACAAGGGATCATGAGAGAAGGCATGTTGAAGAAGTATGCGGACTGACAACTTGTGGAGCCCCCGGGCAATAGAAGATCATGGGGCCCCCTGTGTCCCCACCCATACGCAAGCCACACCTACATAAAGCCCCACCTACATAAATCATGGGGCACACAGTAAGGCATACAGCAGGGCACAGGCACAACACAGAGCATGGGGCGCACAGCAGAGCACATCAAGGGGTACACAGCAGGTAACAACACGGGGCATGGGACACAGTAGGGCACATCACAGGGCACACAGGAAGGCACATCATGGGGCAAAGGGCACATCAGGGGGTACAGAGCAGGGCACTGAGAACATCACAGGGCATGGGGCACATCACAGGACACACAGCAGGGCAGATCAGGTGGTACACAGCAGGGCATGGGGCACATCACAGGGCACACAGCAGGGTTTATTATGCTGTATACAGCAGGGCACATTATTAAGCACAGCATGGTGCATCACAGCGGGCAAAACTGAGGGTGTACACAGCAGGGCATGGGGCACACAGTAGGCACATCATGGGGTACACAACGGGGCACAACACAGGGCACATCAGGAGGTACACAGCATGGCATGCATCACAGGGCATGTGGCACATAGTAGGGCACACAGCAGAGCACAGGGCACACAGTAGAGCACATAATTGGAAACAGGGCACATCTGGCGGTACACAGCAGGACACATCACAGGGCATGGGGCACACAGTATGGCACATCTGCGGGGTACACAGCAGGGCACATTACAGGCCACGAGGCACGCAGTAGGACAAATAGCAGGGCAGAAACCAAAACACAAGGCACAAAGCAGAGCACAGGGATCCTCCAGACACAGCACAGTGTCTCTCAGGGCAGCTTTGGGGGGAGAAGGCATAGGGGGACACCGTGGGTGGGTGGAGAACACAGGGGGACACTGTGGGTGGTGTAAGGCACAGGGGGACACGGTGGGGGGTGTAAGACACAGAGGGACACGGTGGGGGGTGTAAGGCACAGGGGGACACGGTGGGGGGTGTAAGGCACAGGGGGACACGGTGGGTGGATGAGGACACAGGGGGACACGGTGGGTGGTGTAAGGCACAGGGGGACACGGTGGGGGGTGTAAGACACAGAGGGACACGGTGGGGGGTGTAAGGCACAGGGGGACACGGTAGGTGGATGAGGACACAGGGGGACACGGTGGGTGGTGTAAGGCACAGGGGGACATGGTGGGGGGGTGTAAGACACAGGGGGACACGGTGCGTAGGTTGATACAAGGGGACATGGTGGGGGGGTGGTGAAAGGCACAGGGGGACATGGTGGGGGAGTGGTGTAAGGCACAGGGGGACATGGTGGGTGGATGAGGATGCAGGGGGACACGGTGGGGGGGGGTTTAAGGCACAGGGGGACACAGTGGGTGGAGGAGGACACAGGGGTACACTGTGGGATGGGTGTAAGTCATGTGGGACACGGTGGGTGGGTGTAAGGCACAGGGGGACACTGGGGTGGGGTGTAAGGCACAGGGGGACAGTGGGGGGGTGTAAGGCACAGGGGGACATGGTGGGTGTATGAGGACACAGGGGGACACGGTGGGGGGGTTTAAGGCACAGGGGGACACAGTGGGTGGAGGAGGACACAGGGGTACACTGTGGGGGGTGTAATGTATAGGGGACACGGTGGGTGGGTGTAAGGCACAAGGGGACACTGGGGGGGTGTAAGGCACAGGAGGACAATGGGGGGGTGTAAGGCACTGGGGTGAGGTGAAAGGCACAGGGGGACACTGGGGTGGGGTGTAAGGCACAGGGGGACACTGGGGGGTGTAAGGTACAGGGGGACACTGGGGGGGTGTAAGGCACAGGGGGACACTGCAGGGGGTGTAAGGCACTGGGGGACACTGGGGGGTGTAAGGCACAGGGGGACACTGCGGGGGGTGTAAGGCACAGGGGGACATGGGGGGGTGTAAGGCACAGGGGGACACTGGGGGGGTACAAGGCACAGGGGGACACTGGGGGGGTGCAAGGCACAGGGGAGCACACATTGTTGGGGGGGTGGAGGACAGGGGGGCTCGGGAGACTAGGGGCGTCCTGCAGTCCTGTTGGGGCCCGGGACCTGTACTCCTGTTGGGACCCGGGACCTGTACTGTCTGCTGCCCCGCGATGGCAGCCATCATCCATGGTACCTTCAGCAACAACAGCGCCTCACCTGATGCCTGACTACATAATGCAGTCTTATGCCCTGTACACACGGTCGGACATTGATCGGACATTCCGACAACAAAATCCTAGGATTTTTTCAGACGGATGTTGGCTCAAACTTGTCTTGCATACACACGGTCACACAAAGTTGTCGGAAAATCTGATTGTTCTGAATGCGGTGACGTAAAAAACGTACGTCTGGACTATAAACGGGGCAGTAGCCAATAGCTTTCGTTTCTTAATTTATTCTGAGCATGCGTGGCACTTTGTGCGTCGGATTTGTGTACACACGATTGGAATTTCCGACAACGGATTTTGTTGTCGGAAAATTTTATAGCAAGCTCTCAAACTTTGTGTGTCGGAAATTCCTATGGAAAATGTGTGATGGAGCCTACACACGGTCGGAATTTCCGACAACAAGGTCCTATCACACATTTTCCATTGGAAAATCCTATTGTGTGTACAGGGCATAACAGGGGTTCAACAGGACGCGGCTGTGATAATACAGCTCCTTGCCAGCTCCTCCTCTCATCCGTCCCAGGTGATGTCATGTACAAGCATCTGGGGTGTACGGGAGGGAAGGAGGAGCCGGCAAGGAGCAGCGCGCTGTGAGAGGTCTTATTACAGCCGCGTCCTGCTGAATCTGTGTTAGACTGCAATTATGAATTGCAGGTGCAGAGGCTCTCACGGGCCCCCTAGCAGCACGGGCCCTCGGGTCAGTCCGCCCCTGAAAGTATGTCATAGATAGTAGATATTGCTCTATTGCTCGCGGACACAGGGGCGGATGCAGAGTCTAGTCTCGGGAGGGGCACTGCCAGAAAATAAGGTTTTTTGCTGGTTATTTTTTAGGGCAATGGCTGGTGTTGGCACTTCAATCAATATGGCACCATGGTTGTTATGGTGTCAGGATGATTAAAGCGCATTATTTCTATTATTACATTGTAATATAAAATGAAATAGTTCAACTTACCATAATGCACAATCAGTAGGAGCCTGAGTGTGTCATATGCCACTATGACCTGCCACCAGATGCGGCATGTCACTTGCCACTGTCCCCAGCCACCAGATGCTGTGTTTCACTTGCCACCATCACCTGCCACTAGATGCAGCTTGACACTTGCCACTGTCGCCTGCCACCAGATGCAGCTTGTCACTTGCCTCCGTCGCCTGCCACTAGATGCAGCTTATCGCCATTGCCTAGCACCAGATGCAGCTTTTCACTTGCCACCATCGCCTGCCACCAAATGCAGCTTGTTACTTACCACCGTTGCCTACCATCAGAAGCAGCAAGTCACTTGCCACCATTACCTGCCACCAGATGTAGCTTGTCACTTACCATGTTACTTGCCACCAGATGCAGCTGGTCACTTGACGCGTTACTTTCCACCAGATGCGGATTGTCACTTGCCACATTGCGTGTCTACAGATTGTCGCTTGCCACGTCACCTGCCACCAGATGCGGATTGTCACTTGCCACATTGCCTGCCTTCAGATCCAGCTTGTCACTTGCCACTTTGCCTGCCACCAGATGCAGATTGTCACTTGCCACCGTCCCCTGCCACCAACTGCAGCTTGTCATTGACACATTACTTGTCACCAGATGCAGCTTGTCACTTGCCACGTCACCTGCCACCAGATGCCGATTGTCACTTGCCTCCGTTGCCTGCCACCAAATGCAGCTTGTCACTTGCCACATTACTTGCCACCAGATGCAGATTGTTACTTGCCACATTGCTTGCCACCAGATACCGATTGTCACTTGCCACCGTCCCCTGCCACCAACTGCAGCTTGTCATTGACACATTACTTGCCACCAGATGCATCTTGTCACTTGCCACGTCATCTGCCACCAGATGCCAATTGTCACTTGCCACATTGCCTAGCACCAAATACAGACTGTCACTATCCTTCAACAACAGTGACAGCAGAGAAACAGGCCCAGCTTTTCAGCACATGTGAGGGCGGGCAGCAGAGAGATGATGTAATCTCTCTGCTGCCTGCGGTTGCACAGTGAGGGCAGAACTACAGTAAAGCAGGGTGGGCGGTGAGAGATGATGTTATATCTTTACTCGCTCGTCTGCCCGCTCACTGTCCTGCCTTTCCATTCACCCACTGTCCTGCTTACTGGTATGACTGCCTGCCTGCCTGCTCTGCTCACCCTCTGGCCCACTCACTGGCCTGCCCGTCCGCTCCGCTCACTTGCCAGCCCGTTTACTGACCTGACTGCCCGCCCACTCACCCGCTGGCCGCCCACTATTTTCTGGGGGGGTAGCAATTGCCCCGTTGCCCCCCCCCCCCCCGGATCCTCCCCTGCACGGACAATGACTAGTGTGGATAATGTTTGGTTCCATTACGCCACAATCTGTCTTATGGACTCATTCTTCTTCTATTATATATTACCAATCAAGAACTATACAAATGTATATCCACTGTGAACCACAATGAGTGTTGTCTTAATAAATTTATTAGCACAACAAAAAAGTGCAATCTTTTGTTAAAAACCACAGTTAAAAATCAACTGCATATATAAAATTGGCAATTTGTTATTTCAACAATAGCCTTTTTTACGGTATAATTTGTAGATATTATGGAATATACTATGGACGTATACATGATCATTTAAACGGTAGATGTACACATCTGTAACAACAATTATAATGAATGTCAGAAAAATTAACCCGCAATCAATGGATCTATTAACAAAGTGGTGACAAAATAAGAGATCTGCAAAATACTCAACATGCCTCTCAGCAAATAGCTTGGGGTGTCTACTTTCCAAAATGGGGTCATTAGGGGGGGAGTGAGGAGTGAAATCAAAAATGTATGCCTTTAGAAATCCTGAAGTCTGTACGCGGCTAGGCTCCCAAAAAGTCCCACACATATGGTATTCCCGTACTCAGGAGAAGCAGCAGAATGTATTTTGGAGTGTAATTCCACATATAACCATGGCATGTGTGAGCAATATATCATTTAGTGACAACTTTGTGTAATTTTTTTTTTGTCATTTTTCAATCACTTGTGACAATAAAATAAAATATTCAATGGGCTCAACATGCCTCTCGGCAATTTCCTTGGGGTGTCTACTTTCCAAAATGGGGTAATTTTGGGGGTTTGTACTGCCCTGCCATTTTAGCACCTCAAGAAGAAGAGAAGTGAGATAGGCAGTCATAAACTAAAATCTGCGTAAATTCCAGAAAATGTACCCTAGTTTGTAGACGCTATAACTTTTGCGCAAACCAATAAATATACGTTTATTGACATTTTTTTTTTTACCAAAGACATGTGGCTGAATACATTTTGGCCTAAATGTATGACTAAAATTGAGTTTATTGGATTTTTCTTATAACAAAAATTAGAAAATATCATTTTTTTTCAACATTTTTGTTTTTTTTCCGTTTATATCGCAAAGAATAAACATCGCAGAGGCAATAAAATACCATCAAAACAAAGCTCTATTTGTGGGGAAAAAAGAACGCAAATTTTGTTTGGGTACAATATTGCATGACCGCGCAATTACCAGTTAAATCAGCGCAGTGCCAAATTGTAAAAAGTGCTCTGGTCATCGAGCAACCAAATCTTCCAGGGCTGAAGTGGTTAAAATAGAACATTTACAATTTCTTATTTTTGATGTCCCTCTAATGGGAGGGCAGCATCTGAACCCACAAAACACCTTGGCTTTTTTTTTTCTATTGATTATCTCATAAAACATTATAAAATCTTTGGTGTGGGGCCTTCACTTCTGCCTATATAGCAAAAAAAAAAATAAGCTTTAAACATTCTTTTCAATATCACTAAAAATAACAAGTTAGCCAGAGATACACTTCAACTTAACCACTTAAGGACTAGCCTCATTTTGGAATTTAGGTGTTTACATGTTTAAAACATGTTTTTTTGCTAGAAAATTACTTAGAACCCCCAAACATTATATATTGTTTTTTTAACACCCTAGAGAACAAAATGGCGGCCATTGCAATACTTTTTTTCACACCGTATTTGCGCAGCGGTCTTACAAGCGCACTTTTTTTGGAAAAAATTCACTTATTTGGGAATAAAAAAATAAGACAACAGACAAGTTAGTTCATTTTTTTTTTATATTGTGAAAGATAATCTTACGCCGAGTAAATTGATGCCCAACATGTCATGCTTCAAAATTGCGCCCGCTCGTGGAATGGCATCAAACTTTTACCCTCAAAAATCTCCATAGGCGATGTTTAAAAAATTCTACAGGTTGCATGTTTTGTGTTACAGAGGAGGTCTAGGGCTAGAATTATTGGTCTCGCTCCACCGATAGCGGCGATACCTCACATGTGTGGTTTGACCACCATTTTCATATGCGGGCGCTACTCACGTATGCGTTCGCTTCGGCGCGCGAGCTCGTCGGGACGGATCGCTTTAAAAAAAATTTTTTTTTCTTATTTATTTTACTTGATTTTATTTATTTTTTCACAGTTTTTAAAAAAAAATTGGGTCACTTTTATTCCTATTACAAGGAATGTACACATCCCTTGTAATAGAAAAAAGCATGACAGGTCCTCTTAAATATGAGATCTGGGGTCAAAAACTCCTCAGATCTCATATTTGGACTAAAATAAAAAAAAATAAAAACTTGTCATTGCAAAAATGTGGCTTTAAGACGTATGGACGGAAGTGACGTTTTGACGTCGCTTCCGCCCGCCTATGGTATGGAGATGGGTGGGGGCCATCTTCCCCTCACTCATCTCCATACTACAGACGTGAAAGGTCCTGATCACCTCTGCTGCTACCGGTGGCTCCGGTAAGCGGCGGAGGGCGCGGGAGAGGGGGGGCACCTCTCCCGCCGCTGATAACGGTGATCTCGCTGTTAATCCACCGCAGAGACCACCATTATCGTAAACAGAACCGCCGGCCCTAAAGATGGATACCTCGGTTGTGGCAGTAGCTGCTGCCGTTACCGAGAGATCCACCTTCAAACTGATGACGTATATATACAGTGGACGGTCGGTAAGTGGAGTCTACCTTCCAATATTGCTTATAGCAGACCTGCGACATTGTGTTATTCTGGTCATAGTTCAAATCTCAGCCAGGATCGGCTGAGATTCGATCCATGTATGGGCAGGCTGATTGTACCCAAGTTGATCGATCGATTGACTTGGGTACAACCAGTATGTCAGATGTTTACATAAGATTATTGCCAGTGGCTATGGATGCTAGCAATAATCACTGTGTTCTCCCACCAAGAGAACACATTAGCTCAATCGAAAAGTGTTGATGGGGGGAATCACGTGGTTGCACCCGCGGTTGCAGGAAAGAAAATTACACCATCTATGGCCTGCCCTGGAAAATCTACAAAGGCAATATTGTACAATTAATAGAACAAACACCTCTTTTAAAAAGCAGAAAGGTTTATTGACAGAAGGATCAGCAAACAATATATATAAAGAAAGGAAGCACACAGAGCATTTGTAAGCATTAGCAACACTTTTTATCAAATAAATTTATTATAAAGAAAATCTAAAAATAATTTTTTAAATACAAAATACAGATAACGTGGTTTCTTAGAAGTCCTAATTATTTTGCCAGCACTTAATTTTCATAACGGTGATAATAAAAAGTGTCTTTATAGCCAAAACTCTTTTGCTAGTTTTTTGTAACGTGTAGAAGGGTTAAACATAACTATTATAATGCATAAAGTGTATTTATAGGAAAAAAAAACATTTTGGAATCTTTTCATAGAATAGAGAAGGGTTAAATATATTAAATTTTTCTTTTGCTGCCGAAATTTCTATTGTGGAGATTGTTCCTCACTTTCTATCCTGCTGATGCAACAGGAATTAAGAGGCGATCTCTCCAAAGTGAGAGGAATTGTCACCAATCTTCCAATAGGGGGCAACCTATCCCAGTTGCCCCCATTGGAAAATTTACCCTTGCAACATGTTCTAGTGACAACTTTAAAATTTTGTATTTCAGGTGAATCTAACTAGCGGAGACACAGGCAGCAATGACATTTGGCAAGGGGATCTAATCCTTCCTTACATCACCCCAAAACTGAAAGAAAAAAAAGGTTTGGCTATAAATACATTTTAAAGTAAAGGACATGAGTTTCTATAGTAATATATCCAAATACAATAAAAACAAAATAATTTTACTTTTTACCTTTGTTAGAGTGTTTAAGTTTTAATTCTGATAGAGCTTTGTGGAAGCACATGAAAAGCAGCATGGAGAGGTTCAGTGAAGGTGGTGGTGAAGGTGTGGAGGTGTACAACAAGGTCACATATCTGGTAGAAGGACAGTTGGCCGGCTTCATACTCCAGATAAATCCCAACAGTCTTTAGTAAAGATGTGGAGTCTATATTAGTAGTCATGTCCCTATGCTGGACATGAAGCCTTGATTTTGTTTGAATTAGACTCCAGCATTTGTGATTACAACCTAATAAGGACACACTTCCTGAAACCTTCCTCTCCATGTTTTCACTGGCCACCCCTATCATCCATTCCTCTGCTTCACTCACATCCACCTCCCAGTAATGTGTCCCGGATGTGAATCTTTGTACACTCAATACCTGGCTGCAGTTGAATCTCTGTGGACTAGCCGGCCTGTGCACACAGATTTCAGCATTAGTGGCTCTCTTCCGATCCTTTGATATAAGCAGCTTAACACTAGCTGTATTTATATCCAGGAAAATATTGGATTTCTCCGTCACTGAAAATTGTCTCTTTTTCATCAGGTCCTTCAGACTCAGAGTCAAATTGCAGAGCCCACTCTGTAGTATCTGTGCGATTATTCCCTCATTTAGACATACAGGATTTTTTACATCATCGGCTATAGGACTGGTGTGGTCTCCGGTAGGTGGCATTTTCAAGACACTTAATGGGTCTTGGATGTCACACAGTTCTTTTATCTCATTAATCCTCCTGGACAAGTTGACCTCCTTTTGCTTTAGCTGCCCATTCAGATCAGAAACTGACTGGGAGATCTGCTGCTTCTGTCTGCGTATCTCTCTAAGCACTCCCTTCTCTACACCACTCAGCTGTTGCATAATTTCTATAAGCAAGTTAGTGTAGCTCCGGTTAATAGCAAAAGTTTTATCCTCCTTTTGTCTCAGGTGACTGTCCAGGTTCTGGATTCTCCACTTGATCTCCTGCCTCTCAGAGTCCAATGTATTTGTAAATTTTCTCAGTTTCTCTTTCTTTTTCTCAGAGGCCTCGTTTAGAAGCTCCACCTGGTGTCCTTTGTGTTCTCCAGCCACCCAGCAGGACATACAGATACAGGTATTATCGTCTGAGCAGTAAAATTTCAGAGTCTCCTTATGTGTGGAGCATTTCCTCTCTCCAAATGATGTGGTGGGTTCGGTTAAAATGTGACCCGCTGACTTGCTGTGGTAACTTAGGTGCTTTCCACAAAATGAGGCCTCACATAACAGACATGCTTTAGAAGCTGGTACGGGAGAATCGCAGAACGTACACAAGACTTCCTCCTCGTAAGCAGTTTTGAACAATGCCATGATTTTATGCAACTTCACATTCTTCGACAGCATAGGGCGCTCCGCATACTGCTCTCTGCACTCTGGACAGGAATAAAATTCAGACCACTCTTGTGCATCCAGTGCAGTCACAATACAATCCTGGCAGAAGTTGTGTCCACATCTCAGTGTTGCGGGATCCTTATAAAGGTTCAGGCAGATGGAGCACACCAGCTCGTTTCTCAAGTCAGCAGATTCCATTTTGGAGAAGAATGACTGGTAGCGGTGGAAGGTAAAATATCTGGTGATGCAACTTTGGGACTTCAGTCTTATATACTGGTGAAGAGGGTTGCTTTGGATGCTTTGTTATGTAAATGGAGGTCTTCCCTCCTTGTAAAGTGAGATCCACCTTCCTCCAGTAACTCTTTCTCTGCCAAAGACATCATTTTGTACCATGTTAGCTTTAGATTATTGCAAAAAGTTTACCCTTGATTGGCTAACTTAAGATTAAAGATGCAAGCTATTGGGACTCAATAGGGCTTTTTTTTCAAGCTTTATTCAATTCTAAAGATGATTCTGCTATTTTAGGGATTGTAGAATGGTCCCTCCTCAGATATAAAGTGGTCCCAAAAGCTTGTATCTTTAGGAATTTTGTTGAACCAGTTAAAACGGAGTTCCACCCAAAAATGGAACTTCCGCTTAAAGGGAGGTGACCCCCTGACATGCCACATTTGGCATGTAATTTTTTTGGGGGGGAGCCAGTACCCTCTTTTCAGAGGGTTCCAGCTCCCATTTCCTCCAGGCGCACTGCGGCACATGAAGGGAGATCACCTCACCCCCCTCCCTCTCGGCAATCATCTGAGACATGTCACTGGTCCCAGATGATTGCCCGGTCAGTCACGGACAGCAGCGCGGCGCGGCTCGTGCATGCGCAGTGGGTGCCTGGCTGTGCAGCCACAGCCGGGTGCCCACACTTACAATGCCGGCACCGCAGATAGGAGAGGGAGATGAGTGGGGCTTCGCTCCCCCTGCATTGCTGGACCCTGCGACAGGTAAGTGTAGCTTCTGACTTTTAATTTTTTTGTTTAGCAGAACTCCGCTTTATATGCATCATTTAAACTTCAAATTTTCTACATCTGATGAAGACATACAGTTTAGTAAATAATTAACACAGATTGTACATCACAGAGCCTTCACCATCTTTTCACTTCAAACTGAACCTGTTCAGAGTAGTTGCAAGAGTAGCCAGAGATGGGACGATGAGACTTCAAAGTTTATATACCGTATTTATCGGCGTATAACACGCGCCGGCGTATAACACGCACCCCAAGTTTAGGAGGGAATTTTAAGGAAAAAAACTTTTAGGAGGGAAGTTTTAGGAAATAAAACTTACATTTAAATGCCCATCAATGCAGCGTTATCGGTGTCCATCTGCAGCCTTGTCAGTGCATCCTTGCCCCAGTGTCCAGTGCAGCCTTGTCAGTGCAGCTTTGCCCCAGTGCAGAATTGTCAGTGCAGCCTTGTGAGTGCAGCTTTGCCCCAGTGCAGAATTGTCAGTGCAGCCTTGTCAGTGCAGCTTTGCCCCAGTGCAGCCATGTCCCCAGTGGTCAGTGCAGCCTTGTCCCCAGTGCAGCCTTGTCCCCAGTGCAGCCATGTCCCCAATGGTCAGTGCAGCCTTGTCCCCAGTGCAGCCATGTCCCCAGTGGTCAGTGCAGCCTTGTCCCCAGTGCAGCCATGTCCCCAGTGGTCAGTGCAGCCTTGTCCCCAACGTACACCGCCGCCGACATACACAAGTTACACTGAGTATTTTTAAATATGGCGCCGCGGAGTTCGGAGGGACTCGGGGGCGCTCGTTCAGCTGAACGAGTGCCGCCGAGAACACAGTGACTGGGCGGAGCCGAGATACACATAGCCGAGGGTTCTCGGCTCTTCTCGGCGCCGTTCACAGTCACGCCCAGTCCCTATGATGGACATAACAGAGGTCCAATGGCGGTACTGGGCGGGACTGTGAACGGCGCCGAAAAGAGCCGAGAACCCTCGGCTATGTGTATCTCGGCTCCGCCCAGTCACTGTGTTCTCAGGGGCGCTCGTTCAGCTGAACGAGCGCCCCCAAGTCCCTCCGAACTCCGCGGCGCCATATTTAAAAATACACGCTATGTGAATGTCGGCGGCGATCGCGGCGATCGCTCCGATAGTTCACAAAATAGCGGGGATCGACGTATAACACGCACCCACGATTTTCCCCTGATTTTAAGGGGAAAAAAGTGCGTGTTATACGCCGATAAATATGGTATTTGAAAAGCAAATCACAGCAAAACTATGAAATGTGCAAATATAAGTGAATACAAATCAAATTACATGCAATAAACTCAACTAACAAAGGCGTTTCTGCAACCCTTAATGCTGCGTACACACGAGCGGACTTCTCGTCGGACTGAACTCCGAAGGACTTTTCAACGGAGTTCCGACGAAACGGACTTGCCTACACACGATCCCACCAAAGTCCGATAGTTTTGAACGTGATGACGTACGACCGGACTAGAAAGGAAAGTTTAATAGCCAGTAGCCAATAGCTGCCCTTGCATCGTTTTCGGTCTGTCGGACTAGCATACAGACGAACGTTTTTTTCGATAGGGATCGAGTCCGTCAGAAAGATTTGAAACATGTTCTATTTCTAAGGTCCATCAGATTTTGACAGAAAAGGTCAGATGAAGCCCACGCACGATCGGAATGTCCGATGGATTCGTTCCGTCGGACCTTTTCTGCCGGAAAGTCCGGTCGTGTGTACACGGCATTAAACCACCTGAAATTTCCATTTCCTTATTGACTACCACCTGGCAAAATTTGTCCAAATTTTGCTAAAATATCAATACTTATGGTGCAGGGATTTTAGAGAATGTAAACTAAGTTAATTCTCTTCAATAATATGAAAATTCAAAACATCTCACTGTACAAATCAAAGACTAAATAAATAATCTGATATGAAAGAATGGGTTACGTTCAAAGATTTCAACTATTCTATGTAAATTATGCAAATCCTTACATTAATAAAATTCCAGATCAAGAGGAAGGTAGCTAGCATGATATGAGTTTAGAAATTATGTAACTTTGTATTCCTATCTGTTAAATATTAAAGATATAACTCATAATATAATGTTTGCTAAATGCTTTTTGCAAAGGGAACAACTAAAGTATTACTAAATCACATAGACTTTAAAACTAAAAGTGACCCTCTCTTGGCACTTAACAAAACTTTCAAGAGACTGCTGTACAGTTAATTGAATTTCATATGCACAAATGGTGAAAATATTTTCTGTAGCTCTGTATTAGCACACACAAAGCATTTTCCTTTAGATTAACCAGAACCATGTAATATGAGGTCAAACCTAAGGGCAGGCCCTTGCACTACATAGTTAAAAGGTAAATCTAAAGGAAATTGAATAAGAAAATTGTATAATCTATGGCCAGCTTTAAACAATCTTCTTACCTTAAAAAAGTTTAACAATACAAATAGTATTTTTCCTTTTTCCATTTTTCCTGCACTGGACTGTACTGGAATGCTGTAAAATGTATCAAAAACGCATTGGAGTGCACCAAAAACATACTGGAACACAGGTACTTATTTAAGGATAAGAAAAAAGGGGGGAAAAATGAGGGCTGTGGAAATTAAAGATTAATTCCTTAATTAATCGTTAATTTTTTTGATCGATCAAAATTTTTTTGATTGGTAGGCTGACTGCCCTGGGGCCGCTTTGGGCCAAGCTGTGGCTGCAGCGCAGCACTCCGCTCCCACCTCCTCCTCCTCCACTGCTGTGTGTCTCGGAGCTGAGTGTGAAAACTTTGGCCGCGCTGTCAGAAAAGTCCTGCCCTCCTCCTAGATCAGCTCGTGTGATAGACGCAGTGTTCTGTCTATCACACAAGCTGATCTAGGAGGAGGGCTGCACTTTTCTCACAGCGCGGCCAAAGTTTTCACACTCAGCTCCGAGACACACAGCGGGAGATGCCCACAGACTGTGTAATCCAGGCACAGGCACTGACTACAGTGAGGCTGCGATTATGGGAACGGTGAGACTGCATTATGGGCACGGTGAGACTGCATTTTGGGCATGGTGAGGCTGCGATTATGGTTATGATCAACATAACAATACTTTACAACTTTTTTTGAGATGGAAAAGGACATCTTTTAGTATGTAAGCAGAGGACATGACCCCAGGCTTCATGTATCACAAAGAATATGTTTTAAAAAATTTAACTGTACTCATTAGTGCTTATTATTTCCACTTCTGTTCCTTTATAATTGATTTTCAAAATATCAATTTTTTTAATATGGAGGCTGGAAGAAGCCTAACACTTTTATTATTATTATACAGGATTTATATTGTACCAAAAGTTTGTGCAGCGCTTTACAACATGAGAGCAGATAGTAGAGTTACAATTCAATACAGAAAGAATTTACAATTAAAGTGAACATGTTCTAAAGAGGTTGGTATATCAAGCCAAAAATGAGGGACAAAAAGGATTTAGTTTGGAAAGAGGGACTGTCCCTTCAATTGATAGCTATGCAAAAACAAGTCCAGTTTAATATGACTGACTAGTTTGGATAATGTTTGGTTCCATTACACCTGGGTTAGGATTGTCCTTTCTTCAATTGCTTTTTGTTAAGAAAAAACAAAAAGGAAGCTATCTCAAAGCACACAAATATCCCAGGTAAGAGTTAAAATGGTATATGAATAAACACAGACAAATCAGAACCACCACAATCTGTCTTATAGAATCAGTCTACCTCCTTGTGTTATAGATTACTGATCAAGAACTATACAACTTTATATCCAACTGTGAACCACAATATTCGTTGTCATAATTGTCCTTTTCCCCCACGCTTCATTATGTGTCTTTGTCCTTTCAATAAAGCTTTGGGCCTGTGAAGTCTTTTCCCCTCCCCTATCCCTCTTCCCTACCCCTTATCACACCTGTTTTTTTTTTACATATTTTAAAATAAGAATAAAGTATATTTTTAAAAAAAAAAGTTGTCTTAATACTAAATAATAATAATAATAATAAAAAAATTACAATCTTTTGTTAAAAACCACGTTAAAAAATCAAGTGCATACGTGAAATTGCCATTTAGTTTTTTTTTACAATATCCATATAATTCACAGTATAGTTTGCAGATATTGTGGAATATACTTTGGGCACATACATTATGTAAGCCATAAAAACTGTGGATGCACATATCTGTATTCATTTTAATGGTAATCAGTCAGACAAATTATTCCCCAATGGTTATTATAAAGGGATCGAAAGAGCTCGTAGGTGTCTAGCTAGGTATTTGCCAAACAAATGTCCATGTGTAACCTTAATACCTAGTATTTTATGGGATATGGCAGACCCATCTCATCATGATACAGTTGTGCTCATAAGTTTACATACCCTGGCAGAATTTATGATTTCTTGGCCATTTTTCAGAGAATATGAATGATAACACAAAAACATTTCTTTCACTCAGGGTCAGTGTTTGGCTGAAGCCTTTTATTATCAATCAACTGTGTTTATTCTTTTCAAATCGTAATGAAAACAGAAACAACCCAAATGACCCTGATCAAAAGTTTACATACCCTGGTGATTTTGTCCTGATAACATGCACACAAGTTGACACAAAGGGGTTTGAGGCCAGGTTTACACTGCTACGACAAACGCTCCGACATTGGGAGCTCATGTTGCACGACGTGTAAAAATCAATGTTTCCCTATGGGAGCTGTCTTAACTGGTCCGACTTTGAAAATGCTCGCTGCACTACTTTGGTCCGACTTTGATCCTACTTCAGCCCATTGAATATCACTGAAGTCGGATCAAAGTCGGATCGTCGTCTTGACTGATCCGACTTTGGCATGTAACTTGTGCTCTGACGATCTTGAAGGGGAACTCCACGCAAAATGTAGAAAAAAACATGACATGGATTCCCCCTCCAAGACCATACCAGGCCCTTCAGTCTGGCATGGATTTTGAGGGGAACACCCATGCCGAAAAAACAGCGTGGGATTCCCCCAAAATCTATACCAGACCCTTATCCGAGCATGCAGCCTGGCAGGTCAGGAAAGGGGGTGGGGACGAGCCAGTTCCGCCCCCCTCCTGAACCGTACCAGTCCGCAGGCCTCAACTCAGAGGAATGGATGCTTTGGGGCAGGGGGGTCTTGCGTACCAGGCCGCATGCCTTCAACATGGGGTAATGGGTGCTTTGGGGCATGTGCCCCCCACCCCAAAGCAACTTGTTCCCATGTTGATGAGGACAAGGGCCTCTTCCCAATAAGCCTGGCCGTAATTACATGCCCCTGTTAAACAGGGGCTGAAAAATTGGGCTTTAGGCACTGGTGCCACAACACTGCAACCCCTCACAGATACTCTATTTGGAGCGCAGGAACGAGCCCTGCTACAAAGTATTGCATCAAAAATTGTAATTATAAGCCCCTCTTAAACAGGGGCTGAAAAATTGGGCCTTAGGCACTGGTGCTGGTGCCCAGAAACAAAAATATTCTTACAAGCTATCAGCATAATCATTGAAGAGGAAGAGGATAGTCACTCAGCATAACAGGATAGTCACTCAGCATCAGCATAGGCAGTCTTGACGGGATCTGACATTTCAAAAAAAATTATTCGGTTACATCAGCATCAGGTGCTTGGTATCTGGTGGTGATCCAAGACTGATTCATTTTTATGAAGGTCAGTCGATCGACCGAGTGGACAGGCGCACCCTGTGATCGGTTACAAAGCCGCCAGCAGCACTGAATGTGCGTTCCGAAATAACGCTGGATTCAGGACAGGCCAGTAGCTCAACTGCATACTGTGCAAGCTCTGGACAGTGATCCATCCTCAAGACCCAGTAACCCAGAGGATTTTCGGTGGGAAAGGTGTCCAAGTCAGATCTTGCTCCTAGTTATTCCTGCACCATGTAAAACAGACGCTGGCAATGGTTGCTGGAACCGATTATACCTTGGGGCTGCGGACTAAAAACTGTGCAGGGTACAGTAACTGGAAATACGTCAAGAGCCTACACAAGCACCTGGCTTCAGGTAGCTATACTGTAGGCGCAACTGTGCAGGGTACACAGTACAGTAACTGGAATTACGTCAAGAGCCTACACAAGCACCTGGCTTCAGGTAGCTATACAGGAGGTGCAACTGTGCAGGGTACACAGTACAGTAATTGGAAATACGTCAAGAGCCTACACAAGCACCTGGCTTCAGGGAGCTATACTGTAGGTGCAACAGTGCAGGGTACACAGTACAGTAACTGTAAATATGTCAAGAGCCTACACAAGCACCTGGCTTCAGGTAGCTATACTGTAGGCGCAACTGTGCAGGGTACACAGTACAGTAACTGGAAATACGTCAAGAGCCTACACAAGCACCTGGCTTCAGGTAGCTATACTGTAGGTGCCACTGTGCGGGGTACACAGTACAGTAACTGGAAATATACGTCAAGAGCCTACACAAGCACCTGGCTTCAGGTAGCTATACTGTAGGTGCAACTGTGCAGGGTATACAGTACAGTAACTGGAAATACATCAAGAGCCTACACAAGCACCTGGCTTCAGGTAGCTATACTGTAGGTGCAACTGTGCGGGGTACACAGTACAGTAACTGGAAATATACGTCAAGAGCCTACACAAGCACCTGGCTTCAGGTAGCTATACTGTAGGCACAACTGTGCAGGGTATACAGTACAGTAACTGGAAATACATCAAGAGCCTACACAAGCACCTGGCTTCAGGTAGCGATACTGTAGGTCTAACTGTAAATGCTGTAAAAACACCTGCCTGCCTGTCAGTATATTAGGAAGAGAATAACAGGAACGGATCTAGCTAAACTGAATACATTGTATACATATATACACAACACTTGGGATGCATATATATATACACAATACACTGTAAGTGCAGCTAACTGACTCGACCTGCCTACTCTATTGAACTTAAATCAAATGACACTGTCTCTCTGTCTATCTTTCTCCAGTCTCCACCCCAACACACTACACAAGGCCGCCACGGAGGCAGCCTTATATAGTGTGGGGCATGTACTAAACCCCCTGAGCCATAAATGGCCAAAGCCTCCTTGGCTTTGGTCAATTATGGCTCTCTGTACACACAGCACTGTGATTGGCCAAGCATGCGGGTCGTAGTGCATGCTTGGCCAATCATCAGCCAGTAATGCACTGCGATGCCGCAGTGAATTATGGGCCGTGACGCGCCACTCAAATTTGGTGCGAACGGCCCATATTGTTTGTAATTCGGCGAACAACCGAACACACGGTGTTTGAGTCAAACGTGTGTTTGACTCGAACACGAAGCTCATCCCTACTCCTGACAGGCCCTTGCATCTTTCATCCAGTGCTGCACTGACGTTTCTGGATTCTGTGTCATGGGGAAAGCAAAAGAATTGTCAAAGGATCTCTGGGAAAGGGTAGTTGAACTGTAAAAAACTAAATAAAGTGAAGGTTCTGGAGTGGCCATCTCAGTCTCCTGACCTCAATATCGATGAGCTACTCTGGGGAGATCTCAAACATGCAGTTTATGCAAGACAGCCCAAGAATTTACAGGAACTGGAGGCTTTTTCCAAGAGGAATGGGCAGCTTTACCATCTGAGAAGATAAAGAGCCTCATCCACAAATACCACAAAAGACTTCAAGTTTTCATTGTTGTTAAAGGGGACAATACACGGTATTAAGAACTGGGGTATGTAAACTTTTTATTAGGGTCATTTGGGTAGTTTCTGTTGTGATTATGATTTAAAAAGAGTAAACACAGTTGATTGATAATAAATGGCTTCAGCCAAACACTAACCTCAAGTGAAAGAAAAGTTTTTGTGTTATCATTCATATTCTCTGAAAAATGGCCAAGAAATCATAAATTCTGCCAGGATATGTAAACTTATGAGCGCAACTGTATGTGCCAAATAATGTCCCTCCAACTGATGTTCAGGGTAACATAGGCATGCAGTCTGCAGGGAAATGTAGTTTGGTAGCATATGGTCAGTACCTGTGAATAAGTACTCAGTTCTTATGCAATGGTTAAAACACTTCCACAGCTTGGCTTACAAACCTGTAATAAAAGGACTGGTCATGGCAGTCATACACAAATTGGAGACCATTCCTCACACAATCCCACCAATGTTGTCAATGTTTCCTGTAGATGAAAAGCACGTTTATTTTGATTAATTATACCATGCATCCACAATACAATGTATAAAATGCGATGTGTTGATGTATTAACATGCAAAATGTTAATTGTTACTCAAAATCCTAGCAATCCCTTATATATAGACTTAACCACTGCCTACTGAGCACTTTTACCCTCTTCCTGCCCAGGCCAGTTTTCAGCGCTGTCACACTTTGAATGACAATTGCGCGGTCATCCAACACTGTAACCACATTAAATTTTATCATTTTTTTTCACACAGCTTCCCACGCTTCCCTTTTTAACCAGTTACCAACCGCCGCACGCCGATATAGAGGAGTTTAGCCCACATGGTTGAGACAAAGGATCTTCCATTCTGTTACTAGAGTAGGACCCACTAATTCAGGGTACTTTATCGCAGTAAGTGGGCTTAGCACTATATGACCATATAGTGTGACCAAACCCCCGTATTTTATGTTCAGGTGTTTTTAACTAGCCCTGAAGGAAATGTCATTCTTGTATGTGTGCGCTGTAAAATATTTTGCACTGTTTGTAGGTCTTATAGCAGCACCATCTTGAATTTAAACGCATTGTATGCTGTGCCCCCCAAATATGTTCTTGTATATTGTAATAGGCCCTGGTCAGGTCTTTTGGGCTGGAGCAACCCTCCCCCTCCTCAATACCTCTTATTTAGTGGCCACCAGTGCATAGGATGTATCCCCTTCAGTTCTCCCACATAGAGGAGTTCAGCTCCAATGGTTGAGACAAAGGATCTTCCATTCTATTACTAGAGTAGGACCCACAAATTTGGGGTACTTTGTCGCAGTAAGTGGGCTTAGCACTATATGACCATATAGTTCAGGTGATTTTAACTAGCCCTGCAGGAAATGTCATTCTTGTATGTGTGCGCTGTAAAATATTTTGTACTGGCATGCCGATATACGTCGGCACAATGGCAGCGGTGGGCAAATGGGCATACCTGTACGTCCCCTTTAAGAGCCGGGGGTAGCAGGCGCGCATGCGCCCCCGCCGTGTACAGCGATCCCGGCGATCGTGTCACGGAGCCTCACAACGGGGAAGTGCAATGTAAACAAGGCATTGTGTCATGATAGAGATCACTGCTCTCTGTCATCGAGGGCAGTGATCGCTGTCATGTGACTTGAAGCCCACCCCCCCCCACAGTTAGAATCACTCCCTAGGACACACTTAACCTCTTCATCGCCCCCTAGTGGTTAACCCCTTCACTGCCAGTGTCATTTACACAATAATCAATGCATTTTTATAGCACTGATCGCTGTATAAATAACAATGGTCCCAAAATAGTGTCAAAAATGTCCGATGTGTCCACCATGTGTTGCAGTCCCGATAAAAAAAAAATCGCAGATCGCTGCCATTACTAATAAAAAAAAAATAATAATAAAAATGTCAAAACTATCCCTTATTTTGTAGACGCTATAATTTTTGTGCAAACCAATCTATATACGCTTATTGCAATTTTTTTTAACAAAAATATGTAGAAGAATACATATCAGCCTAAACTGAGGATTTTTTTTTTTATATATATATTTTTGGGGGATATTCATTATAGCAAAATGTAAATAATGCATTTTTTCAAAATTGTCCCTCTTTTTTTGTTTATAGCGCAAAAAATAAAAACCTCAGAGGTGATCAAATACCACCAAAAGATTTATTTATTTTATCTATTTGTGGGGAAAAAAATTTTGTTTGGGAGCCACATCGCACGACTGCGCAATTGTCAGTTAAAGCGACGCAGTGCCGAATCGCAAAAAGTGCTCTGGTCAGGAAGGGGGTAAAATCTTCCGGGGCTGAAGCGGTTAAAATAGAAAATTTACGATTTCTTATTTTTGTTGTCACTCTGATGGGAGGAAAGCGTCTTGACCCACAAAACATCTTCTATTGATTATCTAATAAAACATAATTTATCAACTCTTTGGTGTGGGGCCTTTACTTCTACCTATAGCAAAAATAAAAATACAATAACCTGACAGATGCTCTAACCATTCCTTTCAATATCCCAAAAAAATAATACATTAACCAGAGATACACTTCAAATTGGGTCTACCTTCTATCTTCCAATATAGCTTTCAGCTTATAGGAGACCTGCTACAGTGTGTTAAGCTGGCCATAGGTGGTTCGAATCTCAGACGGTTCAGCAGGGACCGGCTGAGATTTGATCCATATATGGGCAGGCTGATTGTAGCAAATTTGATCGATCGACTTGGACACAACCAGCATGTCAAATTTTTACATACGATTATTGGCAGTGGCTGTGGACGCTAGCAATAATCACTGTGTTCTCCCACCAAGAGAACACATTATCTCTATGGAAAAGAATCCCCCCTTTAACACTGGCTGTGTTGATGGGGGAATCAAGCGATTTTCTTTCCTGCAACCCGTGGCTGCAGGAAAGAAAATCGCACCATCTATGGCCTGCCTTAGAGAATATACAAAGGCAATATTGAACAGATAATGGGAACAGAGAAACACCTCTTTAAGAAAGCAAAAAAGTTTATTGGCATAAGGATCAGAAAACAATCTTGATAGAGAAATGAAGCACTCAGAGCATTTAAAACCATTAGCAACACTTTCTAAAATATTATTAAAAATATATATATAAAACAAAAATTATAAAAAATACAAAATAAAACATAACGTGGTTTCCTAGAAGTCCTAAATAGTGTGCCAGCACTTAATTTTCACAATGGTGATATTAAAAGGTGTCTGTATAGGCAAAATTTTTGCTAGTTTTTTATAGAATGCAGAAGGGCTAAACAATTATTATAATGCATAAAGCGTATTTATAGAAAAAAAATATTTTGGAAGCTTTTTATAGAATAGAGAAGGGTTAAATATAGATATTTTTTTCTTTGCTGCTGAATTCCCATTGGGGAGATTGTCCTTCACTTTCTGTCCTGCAGACGCAACAGGAAGTAAGAGGAGATCTCTCCAAAGAGGGGAATTCAATGCAGTTGTCACCAGAACAGGTTGCCCCCATTGGAAGATTTACCCTCACTTCTTGTTCTGGTGACAACTAACATTTTGGATTTCAGTCTTGGTGACCTAGACAAATAGAGAGGGTGAATCTAACTAGCTAAGACACAGGCAGCAATGACATTTGGCAGAGGTGAAAATTTTCCTTTCTGATTCTACCCGAAAACTGAAAGAAAAAAAAAGGTTTGGCTATAAATGCATTTTAAAGTAAAGGACAGGACTTTCTATAATATATGCAAATACAATAAAAAATGTAATTTTACTTTTTACCCGTGTCACAGAATTTAAGTTTTAATTCTGATAGAGCTTTGAGGAAACAAATGGAAAGCAGCATGGAGAGGTTCAGTGAAGGTGGTGGTGAAGGTGTGGAGGTGTCTGATGGGGCCACACAACTGGTAGAAGGATAGACAGCCGGCTTCATACTCCAGATAGATCCCAATAGTCTTTAGTAAGTATTTGGTGTCTATATAAATAGGACGGTCTCCGTGTCGGACATGAAGCCTTGAAGCGGTTTGACTTAGACTCCAGGATTTGTTATTATAACCTAATAAGGACACATTTCCTACAATCTTCCTTTCCATGCTTTCACTGGCCACCCCTATCAACCATTCCTCTGCTTCACTCACATCCACCTCCCAATAATGTGTCCCGGATGTGAATCTTTGTACACCCAATACCTGGCTGCAGTTGAATCTCTGAGGACTATCCGGCTTGTCCATACATATATCAGCATGAGTGGCTCTCTTCTGATCCTTTGATATAAAAAGTTGATAGTGAGCTGTGTTTATATCCAGGAAAATGTTGGATTTCTCCATCACTAAAAATTGTCTCGTTTTCATCACATCCTTCAGATTCTGAGTCAGGTTGCAGAGCTCACGCTGTAGTATATCTGAAATCATTTCTTCATCTACACATTTTGGATTTCCTATTGTATCACCTATCCCAGGACTGATGTCATCTCCATTAGGTGGCATTTTCAAGACAGTTAATGGGTCTTGGCTGTCACACAATTTTTTTATATGCCTAATCTTCCTGGACAGCTGGTTCAGTTTTTGGTTCAGCTGCCTGTTCAGATCAGAAACTGAATCAGAGATCTGTTTTTTCTGTCTGCTTATCTCTTGCAGGAATCCCTTCTCTACTCCATTCAGCTGTTCCGTAATTTCTATGAACAGGTCAGTGTAGCTCCGGGTAACAGCAAATATTTTTTTGTCCTCTTCTCTCCAGTATTTATCCAAGTTCTGGATTCTACTCTGGATCTCCTGTCTCTCAGAGTCCAATGTATTTGTACATTTTCTCAGTTTCTCTTTTTTTTTCTCAGAGGCCTCGTTTAGAAGCTCCACCTGGTGTCCTTTGTGGTCTCCAGCTGCCCAGCATGACATACAGATACGGGCATTATCCTCTGAGCAGTAATAATTCAGAGTCTCTTTATGTGTGGAGCATTTGCTCTCTCCAAATGATGTGGTGGGTTCGGTTAAAATATGATCCACTGATTTTCTGTGATAACTTAGGTGCTTTTCACAAAATGAAGCCTCACATAACAGGCACGTTTTAGAAGCTGGTACGGGAGAATCGCAGTATGTACACAAGACTTCCTTGTAGGCAGTTCTGAACCATGCCACGATTTTAGACAGGTTCCTGTTCTTCAGCAGCATAGGGCGCTCCATATACTGCTCTCTGCACTCTGGACAGGAATAAATTCCAGAGCACTCCTGTGTATTCAGTGCAGTCCCAATACAATCCCAGCAGAAGTTGTGTCCGCACATCAGTGTTGCGGGCTCCGTATAAAGGTTCAGGCAGATGGGGCACTTGAGTTCATCTCTCAGGTCAGCAGATGCCATTTTGGAGAAGGACAAATAACTGGTGGTGGTACAAGGTCAAATATCTGGTGATGCAACTTTGAGGCTTTGGTCTTATATACTGGTGATATAAGAATTGGATACTTTGTTATGCAAAGTGAAGCCTTCCCTCCTAGTAAAGTAAGATCCACCCTCCCCCAGTTTTGTACCATGTTAGCTATTGAGTATTGCAAACAAGTTTGTTTCCCCTTGAATAGCTAACTTAAGTTATTAAGGTTGCAAGCTTTTGGGACACATTAGGTCTCTTCAAGCTTTATTAAATTATGAAAATGGTTCTGCTATTTTAGGGATTGTAGAATATATCTGAGGAGGAACCAAAAAGGTCCCAAGATCTTATATCTTTAGGAAATTCATTGAACCAGTTAAATGCATCATTTAAAGTCCAAATTTTCTACATCTAATGAAGGCATACAGTTTAGTAAATAATTAACACAGATAGTACATCACAGAACCTTCACCATCTTTTCACTTCAAACTGAAAATGTTCATAGTGGTTGCAAGAGTAGAAAGAGATGGGACAATGAGACTTCAAAGTTTATATATTTGAAAAGCAAATCACAGCAAACTATGAAATGTGAAAATATACATCAATACAAATCAGATTATATGCAATAAACTAGGAATATTAATTTTGTTAAACCAATTAAATGCATCATTTATCCACTTGTCGACCGCAATACCTACAGTATATATGCATTGTGGTTTACCAGAGTTATCTCTGAAGCTATCAGCCATAACCCTGGTATTTTTTGTTTCAGCTGGTGGCTGGCTTCCTCGTTAAAAGCAGTCCAAGTGGCTGATTAGTTGCTGGATTGTTTTTATAAACGCCGGTGTTTCTCGGGCTTATCGGTTTCACAGGCTTGCCCGAGAAACTATCCAACGGTGCAGCCGGCAGGTCACAGGGGTGGACAGGGACCAGATCATCTCTGATCGCCTCTATGGCCTTGAAGGACCAGAGCGACATCTGTCACTTACGGTCTAGGGTGAAAGTAAACATATTTTTTTTTTTAGAGCAAAAAAACAAAACTTTTTTTTTTATCTATTTCTTTTAAAAGGTAAATGAGAGATTTTGGGGTCTTTTTGACCCCAGATCTCTCCATAAAGAGGACCTGTCATCCTTGTTTCTATTAAAAGGGATGTTTACATTCCCTGCAATAGAAATAAAAGTGACGCAAAAGAAAAAAAATTGAAAGTGTCCCCATCCCCCCTTGCTCGTGCACAGAAGCAAATGCATACCTAAGTTGTCCACGCATATGTAACAGTGTTCCCACACACATGAGGTATTGCCATGAACGTTAAAGCAGGAGCAACAATTTTAATGCTAGACCTCCTCTAACTCTAAACAGGATGCCTGTAAAAAAAGGTTAAAGCATCCCCTATGGAGAAGTACGGTACTTTGTCGCCATTCCACGAGCATGTGCAGCTTTAAAGCGTGATCATCAGTGGCTGATGGTGTTACGGCATGCCCATGCCCCCCTAGCTGGTCCGGCACTTACCCCATCTAGGTGGCAGGTATCGGGCAACAGCTCCTGTGTCCTCTCCTCCATCACGACGGCTTCCGCCATGCGTTTCCACCACTCCTCCTAGGCGTCCAATAGGATCGCCTGTCCTTTCAGCTAATCGGGTGACGGGGCTCAAGATCTGCTTCCCGATTGGCCGGGTGGAGGATCAGTGTTAAAATAGCAAATATTAATTCGCTATTGTAACACCTGGGTGGGTTTGGTTTATGGTGCTCTGTGCCCCAAGCGCACCCTATTTTAAAGCCTATTGGAGCCTCTGGCTCTAATCAGGTGCTTTAATAAAAACACCCCCCCTTTGCAATCCATGCATCGGGGATCCTGCAAGGGGCCGGACGCATGGATGGGGGGAGGGCGCCCATGCACCCTTGATGGATAGGCCGCCTCTGCTTGGCATAACAATTTCCATATTTTACAAAAAAATTAGGTTATATATTGTGTATTTTTTTAATTCATTAAAAAAAAAAAATTCCAAAAAAACAAAAAACAAACAAACTGCTGAGCAAATACCACGTGACACAAAAAATACGACTGACATTTTATTTCCTAGGGTCTCTGCTAAAAAAAATAAATAATAATGTTTGGGTGCTGTAAGTAATTTTCTAGCAAAAAAATACTGAAACTTGTCAAAGTGCCAGAAAAGGCCTGGTCAGCAAGTGATTAAACTCCAAGTTTTCTACATTTGATGAAGACTAGACATGTGAAATTAGTTTCAGTCCGAATACAAATTCGGACAAATTTTTGGTTATTCGGAGATTCAGATGTATCCGAATCTCTGAATGAAATAGTAACAAATAATAACGAATTCTGTTGAAATCCATTAAAATTTGTTTGGTTTATTAGTTTTCTAACAAATTCCAACTTTTCAGAAAATTTAGATTCTGTGCGAAGAAATAGCTGGTTGTTAAGAACCGGCCTGGGAAGCTGGCCGCCCATGTCCTTATCAACCGTGAGTCATCATCTGTCAACGGGCTTCCCCACTGACAGATGAATGTAAAGAAATGAAAGCTGGAAATTGCCTGGCAATAGAAAAATATTTTTTATAAAGGGTGTACGGCCCCCCATCAGGCCCTTTGGGTCTGGTATGAATTTTAAAAGGGAACACTATGCCAAAATAAAGAATAAAAAAAAAGGCGTAGGGTCCTCCCCAAAATCCATACCAGACCCTTATCCTGTATGCAGCCCGGCAGGTCAGGAAAGGGGGGGGGGGACGAGCTCTGTGCCCCCCACCCCAAAGCACCTTCTCCCCATGTCATTTTTTTGACCGATTTGAATTCTAATCATTCTGAAAAGTTGGAATTAGTTTAATTAAATGAATAAATTAAACTAATTTTAACAAAAACTAAACTAATTCCAAAACCAAAGTAAATAAATTCCGTAACGGAACTAAATTAGTAACATAACGAATCTATGCAAAACTAAACTAAACAGATTTTTCCTTTCTGCACGTCTAATGAAGACATACAAGTTTAGTACATAATAACAGATTGTACATCGCAAAAAACCTCGACCATCTATTCATTTCAGAGTGGTTGCAAAAGTAGAAAGAGATGAGAATTCAAAAGTGTATATATTTGAAAAGCAAAATCGCATCAAACTATGAAATGTGAAAATATAAGCGATTACGGTACATGGAATAAGCTCAACTTATAAAAAGAAGCTTTTGCAACCCTTAAAAGCCATTAAAAAGCCTTGTGCACCCTTAAAAACCGCCTGAAAATTTCCATTTCCCTATTGACTACCACCTGACAAAATTCCCCAAATTTTGCTAAAATCTTAATATTTATGATGCTGGGATTTCAGAGAATGGAATGGAAGCGTTCTCTGGAATGCTATGAAAATTCCAAACATCGGAGCGTACAAATCAAAAACAAGAAATAATCTGATAAGGAAACATGGGTTACGTTCAAAGCACCTTCTCCCCATGTCGTTTTTTTTGACTGATTCGAATTCTAATCATTCTGAAAAGTTGGAATTAGTTTGATTAAATTAATAAATTAAACTCTTTACTGTAAAAAAAAAAAAAATAAATAAATTAAACTAATTTTAACAAAAACTAAACTAATTCCAAAACCAAAGAAGAAATAATCTGATAAGGAAACATGGGTTACGTTCAAAGATTTCAACTACTCTGTATGTAAATTATGCAAATCCTTACACTAATCAAATTCCAGATCTTCAAGAGGAAGGTCGATAGTACGATTTATGAGTTTAGAAAAAATGCATATCTGTTAAATAAAAAAGAAATCATTCATAATAAAATGTTTGCTAAAATGTTTTCGCAAAGGTAACAACTAAAAGTATTACTAATTTACATAGACTTTAAAAGTAAAAAAGTGACCCTTTCTTGACACTTAAGAACAAAACTTTCAGGAGACTGTTGTACAGTTGATAACATTTCATATGCACAAAGAGTGAAAACATTAGCTGTTTTTTTTTTTGTATTACTAGCATGGGGGAAACTCCATTTTAGCACGATCTCTATTGTTTAAATGACATTATTTCTGCAGGACCACACTTAGTCTCCAGCTGGGAGGTGATTAGAGGAGGTCGGATGCTAATCAGTCCTCCTCCTACCTGGAGTCCAAACAATACATTGGGACCCCTCATATGCCAATCTGCTCTAAAACAATCTTCTTTGCCTTTGAAAATACAAATAGTTACCTTTTGTTTGTGTTTTTATTCTGTTTTTATTGTAATCAACCCACCAACAATGGTGTCTTGTTATCTTTTCCCAGAAATTTAACAATTCCCACCTTCGGGCATGTAGCTCAAGGAGTTAACACTTGACTCAGTCTTCCTTGGCTTCATTTGATTGTGTCCTTTTAGAACAGGATGTCCACAACATTTCACACCTTTCTTGGTCAATAAATATTACAAAACCTTCCAACTCTTTGAGATGGGAAAGAAGGATATCTTATGTAAGCAAAGGACATACCTCTACCATGTCTCAAGTTTCATGAATAACAAGTAATTGATAGGAAAAAAAAATGGCTATACCCATTAGTGCTTCATATTTCCACTTCTATTCCTTGGTAACGAATTTTCAAAATACAAATGCATTATGGATACTGGTAAAACTATTTGCTTTAGCTCTGTATTACTAGAATAGGGAAAACCCATTTTAGCACTGATGGGTCTGAACTGTCCTATATTGGATACATCATAAGGATTTCTGAAGGACCACACCTATCTTTCTCCAGCAGGGTGTTGGATAGATAAGGTCTTTGGCTAATGTTGGATGCTAATGAAATCACCACCTAGCTGGTGTTTAAAACAATACATCGGGACCCCTCACATGCTAGTCTGCCCTAAGACCCCTTTCACACTGGGGTGCTATGCAGGTGCTACAGCGCTAAAAATAGCACCTGCAAAGCGCCCTGAAACAGCCGCTGCAGTCTGTCCAATGTGAAAGCCCCGAGGGGCTTTCACACTGGAGTGGTGCGCTGGCAGGACGCTAAAAAAAGTCCTGCTAGCAGCATCTTTGGGGCGGTGTATACACCGCTCCTTCACATTGAAATGAATGGGACAGTGCGGCTATACCGCCGGCATAGCGCTGCTGCAGCGGCGCTTTGCGGGCGGTTTTAACCCTTTTTTGGCCGCTAGCGGGGGTTAAAACTGTCTCGCTAGTGGCCGAATAGCGCCGCTAGAACAACGGTAAAGCGACGCTAAATATTGCGCCGCTTTACCGCTGACGCCCCCACCGCCCCAGTGTTAAAGGGGCCTTAAAGTATTTTTTGCCTCAGAATAATTTTATAATACAAAGAATAACTTTATTTTTTTTATTTAAACAACCATATTTACATTTTTTGTAAAACAATTCAAAATATAACAAAACTCTTTTATTTTAACCAACAACTTTGTCCATGAAAAAGCTTATGAATAAGGCCTCATGCATGCTGGACATTATAAAAATGCCAGTAGCGATAGCTGTAGAATGAGTTTTGCAGCATTTTTTTTTTCTTAGCGAAACTATACTCCCGCAAAAGCTTATGGCTCAAAAATGCTGATAAACACTGAATAGCTGTGTTTTTTTTAGCGTCTAAGGTTTTATCAGATTTAGAGCATTTTTACAGCTGAAAAAAAATCCTCTTAAAACCCACTAGTTCTGGGGGGTTTTTTCAGCCAGAAAACACCCCTGCCAAAAATGCTGATAACAGCCTATGTATGCATGGACACATAGGATAACATGATGGGGTGTTTACTGGTTGCAGAACCTCTGGCTCTAATCAGGTGCTTTAAAAAAAACACCCCCCTTTGCAATCCATGCATCTGGGATCCTGCAAGGGGCCGGACGCATGGATGGGGGAGGGCGCCCATGCGCCCTTGATGGATGGGCCGCCCCTGCTTGGCATAACAATTTCCATATTTTACAAAAAAATTAGGGTATATATTGTGTATTTTTTTAATTCATAAAAAATTTTTTTTCCAAAAAATGAAAAAAAAAACCAACTGCTGAGCAAATACCATGTGACACAAAAAATATACGACTGACATTTTATTTCCTAGGGTCTCTGCTAAAAAAAATAAATAATAATGTTTGGGTGCTATAAGTAATTTTCTAGCAAAAAAATACTGAAACTTGTCAAAGTGCCAGAAAAGGCCTGGTCAGCAAGTGATTAAACTCCAAGTTTTCTACATCTGATGAAGACTAGACATGTGAAATTAGTTTCAGTCCGAATACAAATTCGGACAAATTTTTGGTTATTCGGAGATTCAGATGTATCCGAATCTCTGAATGAAATAGTAACAAATAATAACGAATTCTGTTGAAATCAATTAAAATTTGTTTGGTTTATTAGTTTTCTAACGAATTCCAACTTTTCAGAACATTTAGAATTCGGATCGGTCAAAGATTCTGTGCGAAGAAATAGCTGGTTGTTAAGCAGCGGGTCGGGAAGCTGGTCGCCCATGTCCTTATTAACCGTGAGTCATCATCTGTCAACGGGCTTCCCCACTGACAGGTGAATGTAAAGAAATGAAAGCTGGAAATTGCCTGGCAATAGAAAAATATTTTTTTATAAACGGTGTACGGCCCCCCATCAGGCCCTTTGGGTCTGGTATGAATTTTAAAAGGGAATACTATGCCAAAATAAAGAATAAAAAAAAGGCATACGGTCCTCCCCAAAATCCATACCAGACCCTTATCCTGTATGCAGCCCGGCAGGTCAGGAAAGAGGGGGGGGGGCGAGCTCTGTGCCCCACACCCCAAAGCACCTTCTCCCCATGTCATTTTTTTGACCGATTCGAATTCTAATCATTCTGAAAGAAAGAAAATAAGACCCCTAAGTTAGGGAACCTATGTACCCCCCAGTATGATGGGACTTTATAGGCGAACTAAACATGAATTAGATAAAAAATGTTTTCTTTATTTGAAAAATCATAAAAACAGGATACATTTAGTAATAGATCTTAACAGGAATATTTATACAATAAAATTTGCTGTCCTGTAATGAATATTGTATACTTCCATTCATAATAGAATATTTTCTCTAGAAGCCTAGAAGGCTTCTAGAGAAAATATTCTATTATGAATGAAAGTATACAATATTCATTACAGGACAGCAAATTTTATTGTATAAATATTCCTGTTAAGATCTATTACTAAATGTATCCTGTTTTTATGATTTTTCAAATAAAGAAAACATTTTTTATCTAATTCATGTTTAGTTCGCCTATAAAGTCCCATCATACTGGGGGGTACATAGGTTCCCTAACTTAGGGGTCTTATTTTCTTTCCATCAATTCGGGATGTTGGCAACTTTTTGAAGGCAATTATTGACAATTTTTTCCTTCAGTGGTTCAATCCATTATATATTAATCATTCTGAAAAGTTGGAATTAGTTTAATTAAATGAATAAATTAAACTAATTTTAACGAAAACTAAACTAATTCCAAAACCAAAGTAAATAAATTCCGTAACGGAACTAAATTAGTAACATAACGAATCTATGCAAAACTAAACTAAACAGATTTTTCCTTTCTGCACGTCTAATGAAGACATACAAGTTTAGTACATAATAACAGATTGTACATCGCAAAAAACCTCGACCATCTATTCATTTCAGAGTGGTTGCAAAAGTAGAAAGAGATGAGGGTATAAAAGTTTATATATTTCAAAAGCAAAATCACATCAAACTATGAAATGTGAAAATATAAGCGATTACGGTACATGGGATAAGCTCAACTTATAAAAAGAAGCTTTTGCAACCCTTAAAAGCCATTAAAAGCCTTGTGCACCCTTAAAAACCACCTGAAAATTTCCATTTCTCTATTGACTACCACCTGACAAAATTCCCCAAATTTTGCTAAAATCTTAATATTTATGATGCTGGGATTTCAGAGAATGGAATGGAAGCGTTCTCTGGAATGCTATGAAAATTCCAAACATCGGAGCGTACAAATCAAAAACAAGAAATAATCTGATAAGGAAACATGGGTTACGTTCAAAGCACCTTCTCCCCATGTCGTTTTTTTGACTGATTCGAATTCTAATCATTCTGAAAAGTTGGAATTAGTTTGATTAAATTAATAAATTAAACTAATTTTAACAAAAACTAAACTAATTCCAAAACCAAAGAAGAAATAATCTGATAAGGAAACATGGGTTACGTTCAAAGATTTCAACTACTCTGTATGTAAATTATGCAAATCCTTACACTAATCAAATTCCAGATCTTCAAGAGGAAGGTCGATAGTACGATTTATGAGTTTAGAAAAAATGCATATCTGTTAAATAAAAAAGAAATCATTCATAATAAAATGCTTGCTAAAGTGTTTTCGCAAAGGTAACAACTAAAAGTATTACTAATTTACATAGACTTTAAAAGTAAAAAAGTGACCCTTTCTTGACACTTAAAAACAAAACTTTCAGGAGACTGTTGTACAGTTGATAACATTTCATATGCACAAAGGGTGAAAACATTAGCTGTTTTCTTTTGTATTACTAGCATGGGGGAAACTCCATTTTAGCACGATCTCTATTGTTTAAATGACATTATTTCTGCAGGACCACACTTAGTCTCCAGCTGGGAGGTGATTACAGGAGGTCGGATGCTAATCAGTCCTCCTCCTACCTGGAGTCCAAACAATATATTGGGACCCCTCATATGCCAATCTGCTCTAAAACAATCTTCTTTGCCTTTGAAAATACAAATAGTTACCTTTTGTTTGTGTTTTTATTCTGTTTTTATTGTAATCAACCCACCAACAATGGTGTCTTGTTATCTTTTCCCAGTAATTTAACAATTCCCACCTTCGGGCATGTAGCTCAAGGAGTAACACTTGACTCAGTCTTCCTTGGCTTCATTTGATTGTGTCCTTTCAGAACAGGATGTCCACAACATTTCACACCTTTCTTGGTCAATAAATATTACAAAACCTTCCAACTTTTTGAGATGGGAAAGAAGGATATCTTATGTAAGCAAAGGACATACCTCTACCATGCCTCAAGTTTCATGAATAACAAGTAATTGATACCCATTAGTGCTTACTATTTCCACTTCTATTCCTTGGTAACGAATTTTCAAAATACAAATGCATTATGGATACTGGTAAAACTATTTGCTTTAGCGCTGTATTACTAGAATAGGGAAAACCCATTTTAGCACTGATGGGTCTGAACTGTCCTATATTGGATACATCATAAGGATTTCTGAAGGACCACACCTATCTTTCTCCAGCAGGGTGTTGGATAGATAAGGTCTTTGGCTAATGTTGGATGCTAATGAAATCACCTCCTAGCTGGTGTTTAAAACAATACATCGGGACCCCTCACATGCTAGTCTGCCCTAAGACCCCTTTCACACTGGGGTGCTATGCAGGTGCTACAGCGCTAAAAATAGCGCCTGCAAAGCGCCCTGAAACAGCCGCTGCAGTCTGCCCAATGTGAAAGCCCCGAGGGCTTTCACACTGGAGTGGTGCGCTGGCAGGACGCTAAAAAAAGTCCTGCTAGCAGCATCTTTGGGGAGGTGTATACACCGCTCCTTCACATTGAAATCAATGGGACAGTGCGGCTATACCGCCGGCATAGCGCTGCTGCAGCGGCGCTTTGCGGGCGGTTTTAACCCTTTTTTGGCCGCTAGCGGGGGTTAAAACCGCCTCGCTAGTGGCCGAATAGCGCCGCTAGAACAACGGTAAAGCGACGCTAAATATTGCGCCGCTTTACCGCTGACGCCCCTACCGCCCCAGTGTGAAAGGGGCCTTAAAGTATTTTTTGCCTCAGAATAATTTTATAATAAAAAGAATAACTTTATTTTTTTTATTTAAACAACCATATTTACATTTTTGGTAAAACAATTCAAAATATAACAAAACTCTTTTATTTTAACCAACAACTTTGTCCATGAAAAAGCTTATGAATAAGGCCTCATGCATGCTGGACATTATAAAAATGCCAGTAGCGATAGCTGTAGAATGAGTTTTGCAGCATTTTTTTTTTTTTTTTTCTTAGCGAAACTATACTCCCGCAAAAGCTTATGGCTCAAAAATGCTGATAAACACTGAATAGCTGCGGTTTTTTTTTAGCGTCTAAGGTTTTATCAGATTTAGAGCATTTTTACAGCTGAAAAAAAATCCTCTTAAAACCCACTAGTTCTGGGGGTTTTTTTCAGCCAGAAAACACACCTGCCAAAAACGCTGATAACAGCCTATGTATGCATGGACACATAGGATAACATGATGGGGTGTTTACTGGTTGCAGAAAAAAAAAATGTATAAGGCCAAAAAGCAGCTTTAAAAATGTCCAGTGTGCATGCGGGGCTTATTTATTGTTGGAAGGTGTTGCACCCTCTTACACTCTCCTATCAGATCGACTTAACTATTATTAACTTTCCGATGTACAAACTAACCTACATAGCCAAAAGCCATCCAGGAAAATTAAAAAAAAATACATGTATTTAATTCTCATTTATCTTTTCATATTATTTCTGTGAATACTTATTAAACACCCGTGCTCAGTGACCACAAAATATTAACTCAATGACCAAGAATAGGGATGAGCCAAACACCCCCCGATTCAGTTCGCACCAGAACCTGCGAACGGACCGAAAATTAACGAACGTTAGAACCCCACTGACGTCTATGGGACTCGAACGTTCAAAATGAAAAGTGCTAATTTTAAAGGCTAATTTGCATGGTATTGTCCTAAAAAGGGTTTGGGGACCCGGGTCCTGCCCCAGGGGACATGTATCAATGCAAAAAAAAGTTTTAAAAACGGCCGTTTTTTTGGGAGCAGTGATATTAATGATGCTTAAAGTAAAAAAAAAAAAAGTGGCGCGTGTTTCCCGTGCGTAGAACAGTCCCTGCACAAAATGACATTTTTAAAGGAATAAAAGTCATTTAAAACTGCTTGCGGCTTTAATGTAATGTCGGGTCCTGGCAATATGGATGAAAATCAGTGAGACAAACGGCATGGGTACCCCCCAGTCCATTACCAGGCCCTTTGGGTCTTGTATGGATATTAAGGGGAACCCCACACCCAAATTAAAAAAAGGAAAGGCGTGGGGCCACCAGGCCCTATATACTCTGAACAGCAGTATACAGGCGGTGCAAACAAGACAGGGACTGTAGGTTTGTTGTTAAGTAGAATCTGTTTGTAATTTAGAACTGGCAAATTTTTAACGTGTTTAGCTCCAGCCAAAAAATCTATTTTAAGCTTTTTGGAAAACATAGGGAAGGGTTATCACCCCTGTCACAATTGTTTTGATGTCTGTGCTCCTCTTCAGAAGATTTAACCTCACTTTCTGTCCCAATGACAAATGTTTTTAGAAAATTTGGGGTTTTTAGTGAAACAAGGATTGGTGATAAAGCATCAGTGGAAAGGAGAAACGTTTTTACCATATTAACTCTTATGCCCTGTACACACGGTCGGACATTGATCGGACATTCCGACAACAAAATCCATGTATTTTTTCCGACGGATGTTGGCTCAAACTTGTCTTGCATACACATGGTCGCACAAAGTTGTCGGAAAATCCGATTGTTCTAAACGCGGTGACGTAAAACACGTACGTCGGGACTATAAACAGGGCAGTAGCCAATAGCTTTCGTCTCTTAATTTATTCTGAGCATGCGTGGCACTTTGTGTGCCAGATTTGTGTCCACACGATCAAAATTTCCGACAACAGATTTTGTTGTGGGAAAATGTTATAGCAAGCTCTCAAACTTTGTGTGTCAGAAATTCCGATGGAAAATGTGTGATGGAGCCTACACACGGTCGGAATTTCCGACAACAAGGTCCTATCACACATTTTCCGTCGGAAAATCCGACCGTGTGTACAGGGCATTACAGGAGAAAATTTCCCTTCCTAGGGGTAGATTTCATCTCACTTCCTGTTGTCTCCTTCCGTTTGAAAGTAGGAGTCGTTTGTAAGTTGGATGTTTGAAAGTAGAGGCCTGCCCTATATACTCTGCAGAAATTGGGGCCTTAGGTGTTGGTGTTGCCACAACACTGTAAGCCCTCACAGGGCCCTGCTGTGAAATATTAGATCAAGAATTGTAATTACATACCCCGGTTGAACAGGGGCAGAAAAATTGGGCTTTTGTTGATGGTGATGTTGCTGGTGCCACAACACTGTAAGTCCTCACAGTTACTCTTGGTGGGCGCTTGAACGGGCCCTGCTGTGAAATATTAGATCAAGAATTGTAATTACATGCACCTGTTGAACAGGGGCAGAAAAATTGGGCCTTTGGTGGTGGTGACGCTGGTGCCACAACACTGTAAGTCCTCACAGTTACTCTTGGTGGGCGCTGGAACGGGTCCTGCTGTGAAATATTAGATCAAGAATTGTAATTACATGTCCCTGTTGAACAGGGGCAGAAAAATTGGGCCTTAGGCACTGGTGCTGGTGCCACCACACAGCAAACCCTCACAGATACTCTAATTGAGCGCAGCAACGAACCCTCCTGCAAAATATTGCATCAAAAATTGTAATTACATGCCCCTGTTAAACAGGGGCTGAAAAATTGGGCCTTAGCCACTGGTGGCGGCGCCCAGAACCAAAAATGTTCTTACGAGCTATCAGCATGATAATTGAGGAGAAAGAGGATAATCACTCAGCATAACAGGATAGTCACTCAGCATCAGCATAGGCAGTCTTGAAGGGATCTGACATTTCAAAAAAAATTATTCGGTTACATCAGCATCAGGTGCTTGGCATCTGGTGGTGATCCAAGACTGATTCATTTTTATGAAGGTCAGTCGATCGACTGAGTCGGTGGACAGGCGCACCCTGTGATCGGTTACAAAGCCTCCAGCAGCACTGAATGTGCGTTCTGAAGGAACGCTGGATGCAGGACAGGCCAGTAGCTCAATTGCATACTGTGCAAGCTCTGGCCAGTGATCCATCCTCAAGACTCAGTGACCCAGAGGTTTTTCGGTGGAAAAGGTGTCCAAGTCAGATCTTGCCCCTAGGTATTCCTGCATCATGTAAAACAGACGCTGGCGATGGTTGCTGGAACTGATCATACCTTGGGGCTGCGGACTAAAAAATTGTCTGAATGCATCGGTCAGACGGCTACCTTCTCCACCGCTCCTTCTTTGTCTGACCGAAGCCTCAGCAACACGTTGTCCAGGAACAGGAATTTGTAACCTCCCAGTCTCTGGGAACGCGTTCAACAGACCTTTTTGCAAGGCCTCCTGAAGATGTTTCATCCTCTGCTCCCTCTGTGATGGCAAGATAAGGTCCGCAACCTTACCCTTGTAACGTGGATCAAGGAGGTTTGCCAGCCAGTATTGAATCCTTTCCTTGATACCACGAATACAAGGATCCTTCCGCAGGCTTTGCAGGATCAGGGAGGCCATGCAGCGTAGGTTTGCTGAGGCATTCAGTCCGGAGTCCTCTGGGTCACTAAGGACAACATGATCCGCAGCCACCTCCTCCCAGCCACATACAAGTCCATGGGTTTCTTGGGACTGTAAATGATCCCTTAAAGACTGCTGCTGAGTGCCAGGCTCCACCTCCATGCTGACACAATCCTCCTCGTCCTCTTCCTGTGTGATCGGCGGGCACGTAGGAACACTGTCTGGATAAAGGGGGCCTTGAGAGCTAAGGAAGTCCTCTTCTTTCTGCCTCTGTTCTGCCTCAAGTGCCCTGTCCATTATTCCATGAAGCGTGTGCTCCAACAGGTGGACAAGGGGGACAGTGTCACTGATGCATGCACTGTCATTGCTCACCATCCTCGTGGCCTCCTCAAATGGTGACAGGACAGTGCATGCATCCCTGATCATGGCCCACTGGCATGGGGATAAAAAAAACAAGCTCCCCTGACCCTGTCCTGGTGCCATAGTCACACAGGTACTCATTGATGGCCCTCTGCTGCGTGTGCAGCCACTGCAGCATGGCCAACGTTGAGTTCCACCTGGTGGGCATGTCACAGATTAGGCGGTTCTTGGGAAGGTTAAATTCCTTTTGGAGGTCTGCCAGGCGAGCACTGGCATTATATCACTGGCGGAAATGAACACAGACTTTACTGGCCTGCCTCAGGACATCCTGTAAGCCTGGGTACCTGCCCAAGAACCACTGCACCACCAAGTTAAGGACGTGAGCCAACAGGGCATATGGGTCAGTTGCCCCTGTCGGGGGGCGGAGAGGAGGTTGGTGTCATTGTCGCAAACCACCATTCCTGCCTTAAGTTGGCGTGGCATCAACCACCTCTGAACCTGCCCCTGCAGAGCTGACAGAATTTCTGCCCCAGTGTGGCTCCTGTCCCCCAAGCACACCAGCTCAAGCTCCGCATGACATCTTTTGGCCTGCATACTTGCGTAGCCCCTTGAACGTCTATGGAGCACCGCTGGTTCCGAGGACAAAGCACAGGAAGAGGCCATGGAGGAAGAAGAAGAGGAGGGGGTGGAGGGGAGAGGTGTGTCAGAATCACCAGTACTGGCATTTTGGAGGCGTGCATGTCCTGCATCCTTCCCAGCTGCCAGCAGAGTCACCCAATGCGCCATGAAACTTAGGTAACGTCACTGTCCATGCCTGCTGGACAATGAGTCTGCGGTAATATGCACCTTACCACTGAGCTCCCTGTCCAGCGAGGCAAAGACATTGCCTTCCACATGCTGGTAGAGAGCTGGAATCGCCTCCCGTGAGAAAAAGTGGCGTTTGGGAACCTGCCACTGAGGAACCGCACATTCCACAAACTCACGGAAGGGGGCAGAGTCTACCAACTGAAAAGGTAGCAGATGAAGTGCTAGCAATTTTTCCAAGCTAGCATTCAACCGCTGGGCATGTGGATGGCTGGGAGCAAACTTCTTTCTGCGGTGCAGCAGCTGGGGCAGGGAAATTTGCCTGGTACAATCTGACGTCACTGTACCGATAGTAGATTGCTCACAAGTACTTGGCTGTGACACACCTAATTCTACACCTTCATTCCTTTCAGTGCAGGTCTCAGAGAGGACTGAAGGTATAGTGGGGTTGGAGATCCCAGCTGATGAGGAGCAAGGAGAGGTCCTCTTTGTTCTTTGGTGTGGGTCTTTTAGGTACGCTTGCCAACGAACTGCATGGCAGGTCAATATATGTCTGGTCAAGCATGTGGTGCCCAAGCGGGAGATGTTTTGGCCACGCGAGATACGCTTGAGACATATGTTGCAAATAGCAGCGGTGGGATCTGATGCACTCGTCTCAAAAAAGGCCCACGCCAAAGAACTTTTGGAATAACGCGCAGAGACAGCAGCGCCCTGCACATGGGCAGTGTGCTGCCCTTAGGCTGGCCCCTGGAGGGCATCCTGTCTCATTGGTGATGTGCCTCCTCCTCTCTCCTATCAGGTACCCACCTGGAGTCAGTGACCTCATCATCCCCTCCCTCCTCATCACTGGAGTAAACCTGGCAGTATGCTGCAGCAGGGGGAACATGACTGCCAGATTGCTGTCTTTCTTGGGCACCCCCTCTGTCTGGGCTCATGTTACTGCCTTCCTTAAGCTGAGTACCATCATCAGAGCCTTCAAAACGCTGGGCATCCTCCTAGAACAGGTACCCAACAGTGTGGTCAAACAGTTCGAGGGACTCCACAGGAGGACATGGTGGGGCTAGGGAAGGAGTCACTGATGCCATTGAGCCGAGGGAAGAGGCTGCGTTGGCAGCTGCTTTGCCAGACAAAGTACCCTGAGTCTGGGTGAGAGAGGATGAAGACAATGAGGACGGCTTGGTTATCCACTCGACCAAGCCTTCCGCATGTTGCACCTTGTTGTGGAATCTCATATTAGCCAATGTATTTCATATTGTATATATTGATTTGCATATATTTTATTGATAATTATTATTATTATTTATATTATTATATAGTAGTGGTTTTATCAATATTATTATTCAATAAGTAAAGCAACAATTGTTAATCTTTAATAATGTATACTGTGTTTTCCAGATTTAGAAAGTCTTCATTTTTAAGTGTTGAACTTTAAATGACCTCTGCTTTATGACAAGTACTTGTAAACAGGTGTTCTCGAAAATGTATTAAGATAATCTACTGGATGAAAGTTCATTAGAATAGATTCAAGTTATGAAGAATTGTCTCAAGTCTGAAATGCATATAAATCACACAAGATAAGATAATGAAAACAGGTGGTTTAGAAATAATTAAAGTTATGTACAGTACATTAAATTAAGTTTGACAAGGTCAAACAAAGGTCTGCTTGTGCCCTCATTAAAACTGTTAAAATACATACATATAGTGAGACATATAACACATCTGGTGGGGTTATTGAAAGTTCATTGTCTCATAGTCGTAAATCTGTCATCCTTGAAGCTAGTATCAAGATAAGGAGAGTCTGATAACACAGCTGGGTGCCAGACTGTCTCTATACAGGTGTTTTTAATTGGACAAAACCAGTTATAAATCACTTTAATGAACATATAGGAATTTTGGGAATAATTAAGTTTATCTGGTTGTAGAACAAGTGTCAGATTTATGGTTAGTTGCTTTGACGTAGATCTTAGCAACCAATCATACATAAGACAGATAGTTGAGATAAGACTTGGAAAGGAGTATATAAATGCAAGCTCTGCAAATGTTAGACAGACAAGTCAGATAGGAGCTCATAAGGCTGAACTCTATGTATGCTGCCCTATTGCACGGGTCATAGAGGTCAGAACCAATGGGCAAGTATCTGTCCTAACTTGTCCCCTCGGACAAGTCAGATAGGAGCTCATAAGGCTGAACTCTATGTATGCTGCCCTATTGCACGGGTCATAGAGGTCAGAACCAATGGGCAAGTATCTGTCCTAACTTGTCCCCTCGGACAAGTCAGATAGGAGCTCATAAGGCTGAACTCTATGTATGCTGCCCTATTGCACGGGTCATAGAGGTCAGAACCAATGGGCAAGTATCTGTCCTAACTTGTCCCCTCGGACAAGTCAGATAGGAGCTCATAAGGCTGAACTCTATGTATGCTGCCCTATTGCACGGGTCATAGAGGTCAGAACCAATGGGCAAGTATCTGTCCTAACTTGTCCCCTCGGACAGGTCGGATAGGAGCTCATAAGGCTGAACTCTATGTATGCTGCCCTATTGCACGGGTCATGGAGGTCAGAACCAATGGGCAAGTATCTGTCCACAACTTGTCTCCTCGTACGAGTCAGAGAAGACTTCTTAACTTGTTCCAGAATGTGGTCTCAGGTGAATTTCCCTCAAGAACTTGGTCGAGCTGGAACCCAGAACTCTGTGAGGGGACCAGACCATCGGCAGATCAGGCTGGTCCCTATCAGGTGAGAGGTTCCCAAGAATTGGCAGTAAAGACCCATTCTGGTTCAAGGTGAGAACACTTCACAATCTTTTCAATTTGGTTAGAGGATAAGAATATTTATATCTAATATGCATGCATTGTAAGAAACTGTATAAATTAGACCTGTATATTGTAATATTTTGAACATAAACCTGTATGTTATCAGCTGTTAATAAACCTGCATTGCTGAAGTTCTGCCTGGTTCGATACTTTACTATTCTACTTCATTTGGTGGCCCGTACGGGACAGCATAACCTCAACTCCGATCTTGCCTAACTCCATGCTGGTGAGGCACTGAGCTCAACACAATTTTGCGCAATTTATATCAGGTTAGCAGACACCTATTATTAGTTCTGCATTGTGTTGTGCCGTGTTTTGCTAGCGCTAGGAGGGGCGGGTGGTTGTTGTTGGGGTATCGCTGTCCACCAGGCAGATCTTTGTGATGGCAGGTTGGGTTTTCTCAACTGTGAATGCCTTAAAGTACATTGTACAGGATGAGATACCCTGGGTAGAAAATGTATTTATTTATTTATTTTTTAATTTTTTTTCTCTTTTCTCTTTTTCTTTTCTTTCAATTCTTTCTTTTCTGAAGGGGTACCCCTGTAGAGGGTTAATTACTCTCTATGTAAACCTAGGCGTAACATGCATGTTGTTTCCCTGGACTGCAAAAATTAGTCAGGATGAGGTTTTGGGGACTCAAAGACCCCTGGAGAACTTGCGTAACATGCATGTTGTTTACCTGGACTGCAAAAATTAGTCAGGATGAAGTTTTGGGGACTCAAAGACCCCTGGAGAACTTGCGTAACATGCATGTTGTTTACCTGGACTGCAAAAATTAGTCAGGATGAAGTTTTGGGGACTCAAAGACCCCTGGAGAACTTGCGTAACATGCATGTTGTTTCCCTGGACTGCGAATTTAAGTCTGGATGAAGTTTTGGGGACTTAAAGACCCCTGGAGAACTTGCGTAACATGCATGTTGTTTACCTTGACTGCTAAATTTTGTCTGGATGAGGTTTTGGGGACTTAAAGACCCCTGGAGAACTTGCGTAACATGCATGTTGTTTACCTTGACTGCAAAATTTTGTCTGGATGAGGTTTTGGGGACTTAAAGACCCCTGGAGAACTTGCGTAACATGCATGTTGGTTTCCTGGATTGGTAATCAATCAGGAGAAGGCTTTGGGGTTATCAGATCCCTGGAAAGCCTAAGTTAAAAAACTGAAACAGTACTGATATGTAGCTACTAGTAGAAAAAGTACCTTTGTGGTGTAAAATAATACTCATGAGTTTAGAAGGTTGATGTCAGGAAAGGTAAGTCCTGACAGGTAAATAAGGTGAAGGTTTTGGAGCTCCATTTGTTAACAAAGTTAAAAGGTATGTATCGTCTTTGTGCTATAAGTGTATGTGTTTATATGTATCTGTTATAACGGTCTGTGTACTAACTGAGTTAAGATCGGGTTGAGACATTCCTGATCGCCGTGGCAAGCAGGGCTTGGCGGTTTTTCATGTCTTGAGACAAGCATTTTGGTAAGGAGACGTATGCGCGTACGGTGCCTATTGGCTTTACTCTGAGCACTGCTGTCCATAAGTAATTACTAACCAACCTGTCAGTTTTAATAATTCTGTGAATGTTTGTATATTTATAGTCAGAAATTTGTGTTCATGTGTATGCATACTTTGCTAGGTGGAGTGACTGTGTATTGCTATATAGAAAACAGAAGATAATGACATTTTGTTAATGAGTGTTCACAAATGTAAGTTAATTTCTTTGTAATCTTTGTAGACTGTTAGGGAATATTATATGTGTGAGGGAGACTGATCATCTCCCAAATTAGGTTAGAATAAGTCTGTAGTTGTTGTAAAAACGTTGGTGTGGAAGGACCCTGTGTGTTAGTTCTGTGAGTGAATTGTAAGAAGTATGTAACTGATGCTGAATTCTGCATAGTGTATGATGAATAGGGAAATGGTATGTATCCTCCATACAAATGCAATTAGAACTTTCTGTGTCACATATTTGATTTTGTGACACTTGTTATTAGTATTTGATAGGAGGATTTATATTTATATTGTGTGTGTGTGTGATTTTTTTGTATGAGGTGTGAAATGAATCCCTAAGTGAATGATTGTATGTGTCTTTCGTGGAGAGGCTAGGGATTGATACATCTATGGTGACTGATTGACTTTAGCGTCAAAGTTCTAACTGTTATTGGCAGTGAGTGAGTGTGTGTGTGTGGAAGGCACGATTCATTATTTTTTTTTTTTATATTCTTTAAATATGTACCTCAGCTAGATAGCACCATGAATGAGCTGAGGGAGTTAGAAGTTTTTTAAACTGTAGAAAAAAGAAAGTTGTTTGTTTTAAGTAATTTACGACACAAATACTGTATTTTTTTTTTTTTTTTTTTCAGTATGTGTTCAGGAACTTATGTGCAAAAGCATTGAATCACTTTTTGTGACAGCTCATCTCAGTGCTCTGTACTGCGATGAAAGGGGCACGTATAGGTGCCTTTAGACAGAAACTGGATGAGCTGACCAGAAAATAAATAAAATCTCAGAATACGTTCTTATTCTTAAACATTTGTTGATTTTTTATTAGAATATAAACTGTAGGTTATAATAGGTATTCTGTCTTTTATATTATGGACTGTAGTAGTGAAAGGTGCATTTTTTTTTTAGTGTATCACTCTTGTAAGTAGGGTGCTTATTCTCCCTTGTAGCTTTTGTTGTTTATTTTGTTATGTCCCTATCTTATTGTACAGTATTATGTATACTGTCATCTTTATATATTTGCCTACTTAGTAGAAATCACAAAGATAGTAATGGGATTCATTTATTTGGTACAAGGGAACTCCAAATTTATTTTTGTTTCTTATTTTCTAAAAAGAATAGTGAAGAGTGATGCATGGTAACAACAGTGCTACCATCTTATTATATGTGCTATATGTAGCACATACAGGGGGGTGAATTAGATAATTAGAGTCTTAATTTTTAGCTTGTAAGCTCTGGTGAGCAAGGTCCCTTATTGGTATTGGCTAGAACTTATTTTGTCCAACCTGATTACAATATTTAGTAATTATCAGGTTGATTAGAACTTATTTTGTCCTACCTGATTACAATATTTAGTAATTATCAGGTTGATTATTAGTTTGTCTAAATAAATAATTTGTTTCTTTATTCCAGGAGCAGCCAGCACATTTTCATATGTAAAGTTATACTTTGTAAAATTTCACTCCTTTTGATTTTTTATTATTCAAGTTCCTAGTTATGCTACTACAGGTGGCAAAGTCAGTTTTTTTGATTAGGGTCACTCTGCATTAATATGATCTAATTAACAATAAAATTTGTATATAATTATTCTTAAGGAAGGGACATAGTAATGCACATTTTCTTGACCTCTTTAGATTTAACAGACTGTGCAAGTGACAATGTCATTTTATTTTGATTTCTTTTTAATTATGAACAATCACAATGTAGTTTCACAAAATGTAGTTCTTCAAAGTCTATTTCGTGTGCCTGTATATAGACTTTATTGCAATGAAAGAACAAAGCTGTAGATATAGATATACTTTAATAAATGTCTGCTCCTTTTTAAAGTAAATCACAGTTTTTCATATGGTCATGCAAATGTACGAGACAACAGCTAAGTGTCTGATGTGGGAAATTTTTCCCAGGATTGGAGTGTATACAGCACTGATATCAGATAATTGTACCCATTTTTATGAAAAATCAGTTCCATTTTGCTCTATGCTTGACATAGACAATAGAACCTTGTGTCCACACTCATATTCATTGGTGGATAGGTTGTATGGGCTGTTGTAGACCAAATTAAATACAATTTGCTGGGCCATATGAAACTTTGGATAGATTTGTGACTAAGTTTAGGAGTTCTAGAGGCAAATCATAGTTGCTTAGACTTCATGTTGTACAGTGGGAGATAAAATGTTCATGTGTTTAAAATAATTAACCAAATTGGAGTAGTTTTGTTTCTAAACAGATCCTTGTTTTAGATGTGATCTCTTGTTCCAGTCAAAGCCACTAAAGGAATGTATGTCAGTAACTCTTGATGACTGCAAGTACATTAAAGATCATAAAAGGAAGTGGAAGAATTCACAATTCAAGTGTCCATTTAGATCCACATTTGTGACAGTGACATTTTCAGTTTCTATAGTAGTCAAAGTCTGAGTGAGATTATCATGAATGTTATTCACATAAGTGCAAGTGGAATACATACAAGAGACTGTTGCAGACAAAGACATTGGAAGTATTTCAGTAATGGACAATTCTAATTAATTATATGTGATACTTTGTATGTAGAGACTTACTGTTGTTTTGTTTGTTATATATGTTGTAAGTATTATTATTGTGAACACCTTAAAGTGGAACTTTGGTTTAGAAAATGAATTCCTGCTGGGTTACTTGAGGCTGACCCCTTTTGCAGGTGTAGCTATGAAGCACAGTAAAAAATAAGTGTCTATACTGTTTAAAATCCACTGTTCCACCCTGCTCTACACAGGCTCAGTTGTGCTCTATTTTTTGCACTGATTAAAATCTAGAGGCCAGTCTGCTGACAGCCTGAAATTCTACTGCTGCTCAAAGGTTCTGGGCTTCAGTAGAATGGTAGCATAATAATTAATGTGGAATGTATTTTTCTTGCTAATGAACCTTATTTTATCACATTTTTGTGAGTAGAGTTCCACTTTGAGTAAATGTTCAATCATTATAAACAAATAGTTTTATCATTTTTTGCTTTAAAAAAAAAAAAAAAAAAAAAGTGGAGAGGTGTAATGTAATGAGTATTACATTATCGCTAAAGACTGTATGCTATTGATGCTTTATAAGATATGTTATCATATTTGTCTTGATGTTGTTTTATAATTCATGTTTTAAGACATAGGAGAGGTAGGCTACTGACTTAGACAGTATAGCAGTGACTGACAGAAGAGACCCATGTTGACTGTTATTGTATAATATTCTGCAGTATAGTATGTGCAGAAATGGACAAAAAGTGAAATGGCTTTGGGTTTAGCAAACACTGTGGGAAGACTAAAAAATTAAAACTAATGAAATATCTGGACTGACTTTATTGACAGTATGACATGACCAGGGTAATAGTGACTGATAGGTGGAGTCAAGGTTAGGAAATGATAAGAATTTTACAATTATTGTATGGGAAATAGTATAGGTTGGGAAATGTAAAAGAATAGTCTATATAAAATACTTTGTAGTAAAAACATGTACTTCAAGGGATTTATACTAACAAATATTATTAATATTGTAAGAGTATTGTATTATGATAAAACTATATAGATATATTTATATTATTTTAGCGGATGTTGTAGAAGTAAAAGGAAGCCACTAAATTAAGTTATTAGATAAGATGAGAGTGGGGGAGCCATTGCTTTGTAGGTTGCCCTGAAATGTTTGCCGGAGACCTATTGTATCCTGACACTGACTTTATTTTTATTTTTATTTTTTATAACTATATTTTTGAAGTGTATTTTATATCCAGACAAATATCGGGTGATCGCAGAAGACATGATGCAACTTGTTACAAATGTTAATTGCTACAAAGGAAGGATTTCATGCATAAAAGGAGGAACTGGAAAATCTGAGACTTGTATCCTTGCAGAACAGGTATGCACTGAACTTGTATCTTACAGCATCCAAAGCAGCTTGTGCTATGATACTGGACCAGCAAATGATGATGAAGGAGATCTCTCCAGACACATCAAGCACTTGGCTAAGCTGAAAAGACCTATGCAGGAAAAGGCAGAGCCTTATGGGACTGAGTCTGCTGAATGCTCCTTGGGACCACATACTTGGCTTTCATTCACTAACTGAACGGATTGTTCCTCTTCCCTGTTATCCTTGATGTGATGTTGCTGAGTAACTGTTGCCTGTTGCAAGAAGTTTGTGGCAAGAATGGTCACAATGCCACTGAGACTGACAACTATGTTTTCCGTGCCACATATGGAGAAGGACTTTGCAGCTACAGAAGAAGATGCAGTGTTTTTGATTGGACTGAATTATTTATTTATTTTTATTTTTTGGACTGATTTATTTATTTATTTTTATTTTTTGGACTGATTTGTTTTTATTTTTTGGACAATTTGTGATAAGTGTCGGGTGTATGGGGTCTCTGAAGGACATGGTGGGTGATCTGTATTGTAATTGCTGTGAGGCTTGTGTGAAGCCTCAACAGGGGGGAAATGTTGTGGAATCTCATATTAGCCAATGTATTTCATATTGTATATATTGATTTGCATATATTTTATTGATAATTATTATTATTATTTATATTATTATATAGTAGTGGTTTTATCAATATTATTATTCAATAAGTAAAGCAACAATTGTTAATCTTTAATAATGTATACTGTGTTTTCCAGATTTAGAAAGTCTTCATTTTTAAGTGTTGAACTTTAAATGACCTCTGCTTTATGACAAGTACTTGTAAACAGGTGTTCTCGAAAATGTATTAAGATAATCTACTGGATGAAAGTTCATTAGAATAGATTCAAGTTATGAAGAATTGTCTCAAGTCTGAAATGCATATAAATCACACAAGATAAGATAATGAAAACAGGTGGTTTAGAAATAATTAAAGTTATGTACAGTACATTAAATTAAGTTTGACAAGGTCAAACAAAGGTCTGCTTGTGCCCTCATTAAAACTGTTAAAATACATACATATAGTGAGACATATAACACATCTGGTGGGGTTATTGAAAGTTCATTGTCTCATAGTCGTAAATCTGTCATCCTTGAAGCTAGTATCAAGATAAGGAGAGTCTGATAACACAGCTGGGTGCCAGACTGTCTCTATACAGGTGTTTTTAATTGGACAAAACCAGTTATAAATCACTTTAATGAACATATAGGAATTTTGGGAATAATTAAGTTTATCTGGTTGTAGAACAAGTGTCAGATTTATGGTTAGTTGCTTTGACGTAGATCTTAGCAACCAATCATACATAAGACAGATAGTTGAGATAAGACTTGGAAAGGAGTATATAAATGCAAGCTCTGCAAATGTTAGACAGACAAGTCAGATAGGAGCTCATAAGGCTGAACTCTATGTATGCTGCCCTATTGCACGGGTCATAGAGGTCAGAACCAATGGGCAAGTATCTGTCCTAACTTGTCCCCTCGGACAAGTCAGATAGGAGCTCATAAGGCTGAACTATATGTATGCTGCCCTATTGCACGGGTCATAGAGGTCAGAACCAATGGGCAAGTATCTGTCCTAACTTGTCCCCTCGGACAAGTCAGATAGGAGCTCATAAGGCTGAACTCTATGTATGCTGCCCTATTGCACGGGTCATAGAGGTCAGAACCAATGGGCAAGTATCTGTCCTAACTTGTCCCCTCGGACAAGTCAGATAGGAGCTCATAAGGCTGAACTCTATGTATGCTGCCCTATTGCACGGGTCATAGAGGTCAGAACCAATGGGCAAGTATCTGTCCTAACTTGTCCCCTCGGACAGGTCGGATAGGAGCTCATAAGGCTGAACTCTATGTATGCTGCCCTATTGCACGGGTCATGGAGGTCAGAACCAATGGGCAAGTATCTGTCCACAACTTGTCTCCTCGTACGAGTCAGAGAAGACTTCTTAACTTGTTCCAGAATGTGGTCTCAGGTGAATTTCCCTCAAGAACTTGGTCGAGCTGGAACCCAGAACTCTGTGAGGGGACCAGACCATCGGCAGATCAGGCTGGTCCCTATCAGGTGAGAGGTTCCCAAGAATTGGCAGTAAAGACCCATTCTGGTTCAAGGTGAGAACACTTCACAATCTTTTCAATTTGGTTAGAGGATAAGAATATTTATATCTAATATGCATGCATTGTAAGAAACTGTATAAATTAGACCTGTATATTGTAATATTTTGAACATAAACCTGTATGTTATCAGCTGTTAATAAACCTGCATTGCTGAAGTTCTGCCTGGTTCGATACTTTACTATTCTACTTCAACCTCAACACAGCCAGCTGCCGAAAAAAAGGCCAAGCGTGTCCCGCGGCCACGTGCTGATGAGGATGCACCATGTCCAGCACTGTTGCCTCTAGACACAGAGCCTGCTTGCTCTCTTTTATTGGCTTGTGACTGTCTGCCTCTCCTTGTTGGCCTTCCAGACATACTATTGGCCTGCAGTGAGCTGCACATAACTGGGATGTACATACCGATTATACTGCAGCTAGCAGAATCAACTGCCTGCCTGTAGTATTATTCGTATAATAACACCTGCACTTGTCTTCAGGTAGCTATACTGTAGGTGCAACTGTGTGGGTACACAGTACAGTAACTGGAAATACTTCAAGAGCCTACACAAGCACCTGGCTGCAGGTAGCTATACTGTAGGTGCAACTGAGCGGGGTACACAGTACAGTAACTGGAAATACTTCAAGAACTTACACATGCACCCGGCTGCAGGTAGCTATACTGTAGGTGCAACTGTGCGGGGTACACAGTACAGTAACTGGAAATACTTCAAGAGCCTACACAAGCACCTGGCTGCAGGTAGCTATACTGTAGGTGCAACTGTGCGGGGTACACAGTACAGTAACTGAAAATACTTCAAGAGCCTACACAAGCACCTGGCTGCAGGTAGCTATACTGTAGGTGCAGCTTACACATGCACCTGGCTGCAGGTAGCTATACTGGAGGTGCAACTGTGCGGGGTACACAGTACAGTAACTGGAAATACTTCAAAGAGCCTACACAAGCACCTGGCTGCAGGTAGCTATACTGTGGGTGCAACTGTGCGGGGTACACAGTACAGTAACTGGAAATACTTCAAGAGCCTACACAAGCACCTGGCTGCAGGTAGCTATACTGTAGGCGCAACTGTGTGGGGTACACAGTACAGTAACTGGAAATACTTTAAGAGCCTACACAAGGACCTGGCTGCAGGTAGCTATACTGTAGGTGCAACTGTGCAGGTTACACAGTACAGTAACTGTAAATACTTCAAGAGCCTACACAAGCACCTGGCTGCAGGTAGCTATACTGGAGGTGCAACTGTGTGGGGTACACAGTATAGTAACTGTAAATACTTCAAGGAGCCTACACAAGCACCTGGCTGCAGGTAGCTATACTGTAGGTGCAACTGTGCGGGGTACACAGTACAGTAACTGGAAATACTTCAAAGAGCCTACACAAGCACCTGGCTGCAGGTAGCTATACTGTAGGTGCAACTGTGTGGGGTCCACAGTATAGTAACTGTAAATACTTCAAGGAGCCTACACAAGCACCTGGCTGCAGGTAGCTATACTGTAGGTGAAACTGTGCGGGGTACACAGTACAGTAACTGGAAATACTTCAAAGAGCCTACACAAGCACCTGGCTGCAGGTAGCTATACTGTAGGTGCAGCTGTGCGGGGTACACAGTACAGTAACTGGAAATACTTCAAGAGCCTACACAAGCACCTGGCTGCAGGTAGCTATACTGTAGGTGCAACTGTGCGGGGTACACAGTACAGTAACTGGAAATACTTCAAGAGCCTACACAAGCACCTGGCTGCAGGTAGCTATACTGGAGGTGCAACTGTGTGGGGTACACAGTATAGTAACTGTAAATACTTCAAGGAGCCTACACAAGCACCTTGCTGCAGGAAGCTATACTGTAGGTGCAACTGTGCGGGGTACACAGTACAGTAACTGGAAATACTTCAAAGAGCCTACACAAGCACCTGGCTGCAGGTCGCTATACTGTAGGTGTAACTGTGCGGGGTACACAGTACAGTAACTGGAAATACTTCAAGAGCCTACACAAGCACCTGGCTGCAGGTAGCTATACTGTAGGTGCAACTGTGCGGGGTACACAGTACAGTAACTGAAAATACTTCAAGAGCCTACACAAGCACCTGGCTGCAGGTAGCTATACTGTAGGTGCAGCTTACACATGCACCTGGCTGCAGGTAGCTATACTGGAGGTGCAACTGTGCGGGGTACACAGTACAGTAACTGGAAATACTTCAAAGAGCCTACACAAGCACCTGGCTGCAGGTAGCTATACTGTGGGTGCAACTGTGCGGGGTACACAGTACAGTAACTGGAAATACTTCAAGAGCCTACACAAGCACCTGGCTGCAGGTAGCTATACTGTAGGCGCAACTGTGTGGGGTACACAGTACAGTAACTGGAAATACTTCAAGAGCCTACACAAGGACCTGGCTGCAGGTAGCTATACTGTAGGTGCAACTGTGCAGGTTACACAGTACAGTAACTGTAAATACTTCAAGAGCCTACACAAGCACCTGGCTGCAGGTAGCTATACTGGAGGTGCAACTGTGTGGGGTACACAGTATAGTAACTGTAAATACTTCAAGGAGCCTACACAAGCACCTGGCTGCAGGTAGCTATACTGTAGGTGCAACTGTGCGGGGTACACAGTACAGTAACTGGAAATACTTCAAAGAGCCTACACAAGCACCTGGCTGCAGGTAGCTATACTGTAGGTGCAACTGTGTGGGGTACACAGTATAGTAACTGTAAATACTTCAAGGAGCCTACACAAGCACCTGGCTGCAGGTAGCTATACTGTAGGTGAAACTGTGCGGGGTACACAGTACAGTAACTGGAAATACTTCAAAGAGCCTACACAAGCACCTGGCTGCAGGTAGCTATACTGTAGGTGCAGCTGTGCGGGGTACACAGTACAGTAACTGGAAATACTTCAAGAGCCTACACAAGCACCTGGCTGCAGGTAGCTATACTGTAGGTGCAACTGTGCGGGGTACACAGTACAGTAACTGGAAATACTTCAAGAGCCTACACAAGCACCTGGCTGCAGGTAGCTATACTGGAGGTGCAACTGTGTGGGGTACACAGTATAGTAACTGTAAATACTTCAAGGAGCCTACACAAGCACCTTGCTGCAGGAAGCTATACTGTAGGTGCAACTGTGCGGGGTACACAGTACAGTAACTGGAAATACTTCAAAGAGCCTACACAAGCACCTGGCTGCAGGTTGCTATACTGTAGGTGTAACTGTGCGGGGTACACAGTACAGTAACTGGAAATACTTCAAAGAGCCTACACAAGCACCTGGCTGCAGGTAGCTATACTGTGGGTGCAACTGTGCGGGGTACACAGTACAGTACCTGGAAATACTTCAAGAGCCTACACAAGCACCTGGCTGCAGGTAGCTATACTGTAGGTGTAACTGTGCGGGGTACACGGTACAGTAACTGGAGATACTTCAAGAGCCTACACAAGGACCTGGCTGCAGGTAGCTATACTGTAGGTGCAACTGTGCGGGGTACACAGTACAGTAACTGGAAATACTTCAAGAGCCTACACAAGCACCTGGCTGCAGGTAGCTATACTGGAGGTGCAACTGTGTGGGGTACACAGTATAGTAACTGTAAATACTTTAAGGAGCCTACACAAGCACCTGGCTGCAGGTAGCTTTACTGTAGGTGCAACTGTGTGGGGTACACAGTACAGTAACTGGAAATACTTCAAAGAGCCTACACAAGCACCTGGCTGCAGGTAGCAATACTGTAGGTGCAACTGTGCGGGGTACACAGTACAGTAACTGGAAATACTTCAAGAGCCTACACAAGGACCTGGCTGCAGGTAGCTATACTGGAGGTGCAACTGTGCAGGGTACACAGTACAGTAACTAGAAATACTTCAAAGAGCCCACACAAGCACCTGGCTGCAGGTAGCTATACTGTAGGTGTAACTGTGCGGGGTACACAGTACAGTAACTGGAAATACTTCAAGAGCCTACACAAGCACCTGGCTGCAGGTAGCTATACTGTAGGTGCAACTGTGTGGGGTACACAGTATAGTAACTGTAAATACTTCAAGGAGCCTACACAAGCACCTGGCTGCAGGTAGCTATACTGTAGGTGAAACTGTGCGGGGTACACAGTACAGTAACTGGAAATACTTCAAAGAGCCTACACAAGCACCTGGCTGCAGGTAGCTATACTGTAGGTGCAGCTGTGCGGGGTACACAGTAAAGTAACCGGAAATACTTCAAGAGCCTACACAAGCACCTGGCTGCAGGTAGCTATACTGTAGGTGCAACTGTGCAGGGTACACAGTACAGTAACTGGAAATACTTCAAGAGCCTACACAAGCACCTAACTGCAGGTAGCTATACTGGAGGTGCAACTGTGTAGGGTACACAGTATAGTAACTGTAAATACTTCAAGGAGCCTACACAAGCACCTTGCTGCAGGTAGCTATACTGTAGGTGCAACTGTGCGGGGTACACAGTACAGTAACTGGAAATACTTTAAAGAGCCTACACAAGCACCTGGCTGCAGGTCGCTATACTGTAGGTGTAACTGTGCGGGGTACACAGTACAGTAACTGGAAATACTTCAAAGAGCCTACACAAGCACCTGGCTGCAGGTAGCTATACTGTGGGTGCAACTGTGCGGGGTACACAGTACAGTACCTGGAAATACTTCAAGAGCCTACACAAGCACCTGGCTGCAGGTAGCTATACTGTAGGTGTAACTGTGCGGGGTACACAGTACAGTAACTGGAAATACTTCAAGAGCCTACACAAGCACCTGGCTGCAGGTGCAACTGTGTGGGGTACACAGTATAGTAACTGTAAATACTTCAAGGAGCCTACACAAGCATCTGACTGCAGGTAGCTATACTGTAGGTGCAACTGTGCGGGGTACACAGTACAGTAACTGGAAATACTTCAAAGAGCCTACACAAGCACCTGGCTGCAGGTAGCTATACTGTAGGTGCAGCTGTGCGGGGTACACAGTACAGTAACTGGAAATACTTCAAGAGCCTACACAAGCACCTGGCTGCACGTAGCTATACTGTAGGTGCAACTGTGCGGGGTACACAGTACAGTAACTGGAAATACTTCAAGAGCCTACACAAGCACCTGGCTGCAGGTAGCTATACTGGAGGTGCAACTGTGTGGGGTACACAGTATAGTAACTGTAAATACTTCAAGGAGTCTACACAAGCACCTTGCTGCAGGTAGCTATACTGTAGGTGCAACTGTGCGGGGTACACAGTACAGTAACTGGAAATACTTCAAAGAGCCTACACAAGCACCTGGCTGCAGGTCACTATACTGTAGGTGTAACTGTGCGGGGTACACAGTACAGTAACTGGAAATACTTCAAAGAGCCTACACAAGCACCTGGCTGCAGGTAGCTATACTGTGGGTGCAACTGTGCAGGGTACACAGTACAGTACCTGGAAATACTTCAAGAGCCTACACAAGCTCCTGGCTGCAGGTAGCTATACTGTAGGTGCAACTGTGCAGGGTACACAGTACAGTAACTGGAAATACTTCAAAGAGCCTACACAAGCACCTGGCTGCAGGTAGCTATACTGTAGGTGCAACTGTGTGGGGTACACAGTACAGTAACTGGAAATACTTCAAAGAGCCTACACAAGCACCTGGCTGCAGGTAGCTATACTGTAGGTGCAACTGTGCAGGGTACACAGTACAGTAAATGGAAATACTGTAAAAACACCTGCCTGCCTGTCAGTATATTAGGAAAAGAAGAACAGTATCTAGCTAAACTGAATACAGTGTATATATGTATATATACACACACACACAACACCTGGGATGTATATATATATATATATATATATATATATATATATATATATATATATACACAATACACTGTAAGTGCAGCTAACTGACCTGACCTGCCTACTCACTTAAATCAAATGACACTGTCTCTCTCTCTCTGTCTATCTCTCTCTCAAGCCAGAACACACTACACAGGGCCGACGTTCAGGCAGCCTTTTATAGTGTGGGGCCTGAAGCCTGAAGAAACCAGCGGTGATTGGCTGGTGAAACGCGTCAGCACGTGACGTCAGCACGTCACCTCGGAGCCGCGCGCTCATGGTGTTTGAATGCTTGACCGGGAACCAACAGCTGACGGCCGGTTTCCAGCATCAAACTGAAGGCACTGACATAGCGGGACATCCTCTATCTGACGGCAAGCGTCTGTTGGACTGACATCTACAGCTATCATCTGGGGGTAGAGCCTACGACCTCAAGAGCTGCTGAGCCATCGATTTGGTGAGAGAAGTATTACTCCAATTTACACTCATAGTACAGCTTGAGCTGGTATTGCTCCCCCCTGCTTTCTCCAAACATAGCTGCTTTATTTGTATGTCCTGGGTCCACAATAACCTTCAGCAAATACTGCCGGTCACTTTTGCTGCTATACCTGTGATATGGGTCTAGTTCCCGGACTGCCATAATTTTCATGATGTGCTGAATCAGTTCCTAAGTGATGATCATTCATTCATCCACCCTTACCCTCATACCGCCATACTACCAGTATCTGGATTGATTAAGGACTTATTTCACACGATATTGCCCATTTAAGTAGGAATCTGCTGTGGTGATTGATGTGTGTATGGGGTATGATTGGCCGCGGCTCCGTTGTTTTTAATGATAACGTTATCTGTTTTAACTTGGTCTATGATATATTCCCTATTTTGCCCAATATTTGTATTTTTGTGTGGTGTTTTGTAGTCCAATAAATTTATTGTTCTTGCAGATTGTGTTTGGGTAATTTGCCTTCTTTGGGGGAACCTTTTTCTCCTAGTTGTTTTGTATGCTGTATAAGGCAACCCAAACTGCATCCAATAACTCTATGTGGATGAATATCTGATTCTATCAATAATGTAAGAATTTATTTACTGGTGGTTGATCCAGGCAAAACCTCCCTCTTTTTGTGCTCAGATAAGGGCCTGGTATAGATTTTGGGGGGACCCCATGCCAGTTTTTCAGAGTGGGGGGTTCCCCATAAAATCTATGCCAGACCGAAGGGCCTGGTATGGTCTTGGAGGGGGAACCCATACTGTTTGTTGTTTTTTTTTTTGTTGTGGCGTTTCCCCTAAAGATTCATACCAGACAGAAAGTTCCTAGCATTGTCAGGATCAAAGTCGGATCTCCGTTCATTGAAGTCGGACGGCTGTCGGACTTCAAGTCGCAGGGCAAAGTCAGATCCACAGTCGTACGACTGCCGTGTTGTACCAGTGTGAACCCAGCCTTATAGACAAAGTAGTTGTTCAGCATTTCAGGTCAGTTTTTGATCAGGATCAGGTCAGGATTTTATACGGTTCACAAATGAATGACATGTGCGATTCAGAAGCGTTCCCAAAGAAGTCAATGGGCCTGAATTTGAACCTGACCCGGACCACACTGCTCAGAAAACTGACAGAACTCTTTCAATTGTCTCTGAATCCACCCTTCGGCTGCACCGGACATACAATAGCATACAATAGATTGTCAAAAGTATTGGGACACCTGCCTTTACACACACGTGAACTTCAATGGCATCCCATTCTTAGTCCATAGGGTTCAATATTGAGTTGGCCCACCCTTTGGAGCTATAACAGCTTCAACTCTTCTGCAAAGGCTGTCCACAAGGTTTAGGAGTGTGTCTATGGGAATGTTTGACCATTCTTCCAGAAGTGCACTTGTGAGGTCAGGCACTGATGTTGGACGAGAAGGCCTGGCTCACAGTGTCCACTCCACTTCATTCCAAAGGTGTTTTATCGGGTTAAGGTCAGGACTCTGTGCAGGCCAGTCAAGTTCCTCCACCCCCAAACTCGCTCATCCAGGTCTTTATGGACCTTGCTTTGTGCACTGGTGGGCAGTCATGTTGGAACAAGGAGGGACTATCCCCAAACTGTTCCCACAAAGTTGAGAGCATGAAATTGTCCAAAATGTCTTGGTATGCTGACGCCTTAAGAGTTCCCTTCACTGGAAGTAAGGGGCCAAGCCCAACCCCTGAAAAACAGCCCCACATCATAATCCCCCCTGCCACCAAATGATTTGGAAGGGTGGCCAAACACTTGGCAATATAGTGCGGATGAGCGAGTTTGTGGTGGGGAAACTTGAATGGCCTGCACAAAGTCCTGACCTCAACTCGATAGAACACCTTTGGGATAAACCAGAGTGGAGACTGAGAGCCAGGCCTTCTCGTCCAACATCAGTGCCTGACCTCACAAATGCGCTCCTTTAAGAAAGGTCAAACATTCACATAGACACACTCCTAAACCTTCTGGACAGCCATCTCAGAAGAGTTGAAGCAATTATAGCTGCAATGGGTGGGCCAACGCAATATTGAACCCTACGGATGCCATTACAGTTCATGTGCGTGTAAATGCAGGTGTCCCAATACTTTTGCCAATATAGTGTATGTGAACAGGCACAATAGAAAGCAATGTTCTTTCACATGTCATGCGATTTGGATGTGTAGTTCAAAACTCATCCAATTCGTATATGTGTGAACCTAGCCTTATACTTTAAGCTTTGACAATAAAACCTTGCAGCTGATTGGTGTCTATGCAGAGCTGGACCAGATTATCAGATTTTGCACTCTCCAGTTTTGGTAAATCAACTCCCACGTGTGCACTAGAACCTTGCAGATCTTTTTCCATGACAGCGAAATAAAACCAATTTTGTTTTTTGTTTTTTGCTTATAGTGCTCTGTTCAGAAGATAGACCTCATGTACAATTCCCAATAGCCTATGACAATGAAGTAGGGCGGCTCTTGGGACTTGTAGTCTGGGCGAACACTGTGTATGTGAAGAAAGACCGCTGACTCCTCCTGCTTGTGGCTCCTACGGTGCTTAAAATTCTCCATAGGCGGTGCTTTAAACGCCTTTCCAGGTTACCAGTTTAGAGTTGCACAGGAGGTCTGGTTTTAGAATTATTGCGAGTTACGTTTTAATTTAATTTTTTATTATTATTAATATTATTAATATTAATTATTCATTTTTATAAATTTTTTTATTAAAGATGCAAGCTTTTGGGACTCATTAGATCACTTGCTCAGGCTTTAGTAAATTCTGAAAATGATTCCGCTACTTCCAGGATTTTATATCTTAGTTTAGCCAATAAAATGCATCATTTAAACTTTCCAAATCTGACGAAAACATACAAGACTTGCTTTACTCAAACTGGAGAGTGCAAACTCTACTGCAGTTGTGTATGGTAGCCAATCAGCTTCTAACTTCAGCTTGTTCAATTAAAGCGTTTTTGTTTTTGGGTTAACAATGTAGATTCTGGTCTCTTAAAACAGATTACACAGCACAGCGCTTGAGCTATATAATCTGCCCCCCTCTAAACTGTAAAAAAAAACAAAAAAAAAAAAAACCCTAAACCTGCCACTTCCTGTATGCCCTCTCTAAACAGACCACGATAACCAGGGCAGCTCCGCCCTGATCACCGTGGTCAAAGTGCCTGCCTCTGTGATAGGCTGCCTGCTCTCCTCTCTCCCTCCTCACCCCCCTCCCTTCCTCCTTGTCAGGGACATCTCTGTCTCTGGCCGGGCACGGCCCCCCACGCCGATATTATTTTAAATATTAAAATAAAAAATTTGTCACTGTCCAAGATTCACCCGGACAGTCCGGGTTTTGAATCATGTTTTCGGGTTTCAGGCAACCTGAAACCCGGACACATTATTCAGACAGGAATGTAGCTTGGAACAGGGCCTGACAGGAGGGTGAGTGGCCACTATGTGCACCGCATTACTATTCTCTCTCTATAGTGTATACTAAAAGTAAAAAAATTTCTGTGCGCCGCTAAAGTGTTCGGGTTTGGCTTGAAGAAAAAGTGGCAATCCTACTGCCAGCCCCTCTATTAGAGGCTGGCATAGCATACTGTGTAAGTTGTATTTAAAAACGAGCGCTGTAAATACTGAATTTTAACTGTCTTCAGGCCGGTCACGTGACTCGCGGCCACTTTCCAGCTCCATGGATGGCTTCTGCGGAGGAGACGAGCGGCCATGTGATCTCCCTCTGACGTCAGAGGGCGATCGTGGCCCGTCCCGCAGAAGACATCCATCACAGCTGGAAAGCGGCCGCGAGTCCCATGACCGGCCTGAAGACAGCTGAAATTCAGTATTTACAGCGCTCATAGTGCAAAAAATAAACCCAGGAGGTGATCAAAACACCACCAAAAGAAAGCTCTATTTGGGGGGGGGGGGAGAAAATTTGTGTACGGTGTCACACGACCACGCAATTGTCAGAAAAAAAAAAAAAAAAAAGCTGATCGCCGCCATTACTAGAAAAAAAAAAATACATAAATCTATCCCATAGTTTGCAGACGCTATAACTTTTGCACAAACCAAGCAATATATGGTTATATTTTTTAACCAAACACATGTCGCATAATACAGGATTGGCCTAAATTGAAGACAAGTTTTTGACTTTTTTTTTTTTTTTTATTGGGTGCGTTTTATAGCAGAAAGTAAAATATATTGTTTTTTTTTTTTTTTTTAATGGTCGCTCTTTTTTTGTTTATAGAGCAAAAAATAAAAAAACTGCAGAGGTGATCAAATACCACCAAAAGAAACTCAAATTGTGGGGGGAAAAAAAAAAAATATAAAACAAAACAAAAAAAACCCCCACAATTTCAATTGTCAGGAAAAAAAAAAAAATAAAAATAAAAAAAAAAAATAAAAAGCTGATTGCCGCCATTACTAGAAAAAAAAAAAAAGAAAAAATTACATAAATCTATCCCACAGTTTGCAGACACTATAAAACTTTTGCACAAACCAAGCAATATACAGTTATATTTTTTAACCAAACACACGTAGCATAATACAGGATTGGCCTAAATTGAAGACACATTTTTAACATTTTTTTTTTATTGGGTGTGTTTTATAGCAGAAAGTAAAATATATTGTTTTTTTTTTTTTTTCAAAATTGTCGCTTTTTTTTTGTTTATAGAGCAAAAAATAAAAACTGCAGAGGTGATCAAATACCACCAAAAGAAAGCTCTACTTGTGGGGGGGGGGGGGGGGAACAATTTTATTTGGGTACAGTGTCGCACGACTGCGCAATTGTCAGTTAAAGTAACGCAGTGCGGTATCGCAAGAAATGGCCTAGTCATGAAGAAAGTAAACCTTTCGGAGCTGATGTGGTTAAAGCATTGCTGACAGAGTGATCACCGAGTCTGCAACCAAATGTCATGGGTTCTTTGCAAAGATTTCAGTTTGTGTATTTCTGTGCAGCAGCAAACCTAATTTGTCCATTCCAAGAAGGCCTTAAAACAACCCCCCTAAAGCATCATACTTCTAACAAAGCAGAATTTGGCTACTTTGTCTAGATCAGGCGTCTCCAAACTTTCTAAGCAAAGAGCCGGTTTACTGTCCTTCAGGACTTTAGGGGGCCAGACTGTGGCCATCAGGAGTACAAAATCCCCAATCATTGGCGTCAGTGGGAGAAGTTGTGCCCCATCATTGGTTTCAGTGGGCCCCATTGTTGGTGTCATTGGGAGGAATTGTGCCCTTCATTGGTTTCAGTGAATAAAATAGCACCCCAAGGGCTGGATAACAGCAAGCAAAGGGCTGTAGTTTAGAGACCACTGGTCTAGACTGAGACAGCAGTAAACAGGAACGTGTATTGTGGTCTGAGCCTAGACTAAGAGCCCATTCACACAGGGACGACTTGTCAGGCGACCTAGTCGCCTGACAAGTCGCCTCCCATTCTGTACAATGGAACCGTTTTAATTGGAGCGACGCAAGTTGCTCCGACTTAGAAAAAGGTTCCTGTACGACTTTGGGGGCAACTTGGGGCGACTTGCATAGACTTCTATACAGAAGTCGTTTTGCAAGTCGCCGCGGAAGTCGTTTGCAGGTCGCCTCGCTGAGGCGACCTTCAAGTCGTGTTGCCCCTGTGTGAATGGGCTCTAAAGAGCCCGACCATGCTGACAAAGATTAACATGTGTAATGTAGAAAGAAGCAGACAAGTGTAATTGCCAAAAAAACAGTCTTTATTGAACTTTTGAACAAAATTCCAAAAAAAATTTTAACCTTTGCGTTTACCAAGAAACGTAAAAAATTAAAAGTTGATAGAATAACGATCAAAAAAAAGAATTAAAGTGCTGCACAAAAGTTCAATATAACTAGCATTTGAAAAATTGGCAAATCGAACCAACAACATTTTTTTCTACAGTTGCATATAATTAAACTCCTGCGACCAGGGACCTTTCCATTGGAGGGTAGTTCCAACTTGTCATAGGGATGGCATAGGATTAGAATGATATGGTATTGGTATTGATAGGTGTGGTGTCAAGACTTGACTGTCAGACAAATGTATGGTTGCAGACAATTGTCCATTGACCCCCTTATGCAGGACTTCTAGGACCAAACTTTCAGCCAAATTGCGTTGCTCATCTGACATTTTCCCTAATCGGTTTGCGGTAAGAAGGTCAAACCCATCACAATCATCAGGCTTTTGTTGTAGAGCTGAAGTTGCCTTTAGTAAGGAGGAAGATGTGGCATCCGATAGGTTTCTTCTTTTTTTGGCCTTGTGCCTTGGTCCAACAGGAGTGGACGCAATGACATCCTCATTATTGTCAAGTTCCTAGGATTGGAAAAAGAACTTGATCAGCAAAGCGCAATAATATTTTCTGAAATTCATAGCCTATAGGTGGTTTATTGAACTTAGCCAGTTATGTTACTACTGCACAACCCATAAAACAAGCTCATATAATGAACATATCACAAAGACCATGGCAAAAGTAGAAAACAACCCAGTATCTACCTGAGATGGTGGATCATCCGGGTTGTTTTCCTGTAGTTCTCGAAGGAGATGCCTGTCTGAGGACTTTCCACTGGTCAAATGGCATGCCTTACACCGGGTTCTTCGCCTGGTCCTTTTTTTTAGTTTCAGGTTCAGGACAATTAGACCAACCAGAATTCCAATTATAGCTTTTGCAAGCCTGGATCTATTCATTTCTGCAATGTGAAAACCAGAAAAAACGTGCAGAATAACCAAAGAAACGTGTCGAACACAAGGCTTTAGTATATTACTAGATCACCATACCTGTAGGGAAAAACAGTTTTAGCACTGATGCATCTGTATCCTTCACATCACAAGGACCACACCTGTCTTTCTCCAGCTGGGTGGTGGTTAAACAAGATTTTTGTCTCAGGTTGGATGTTAAAGAGATCAGCTCTTAACTGGAGATGAAATTTTACAATGGGGCTCCTCACGTTTTGGCCTAAGAAAAAAAGTTTTGTATTACAATTATTGCTTGCATGTATATATATATATATATATATATATATATATATAAAAATTTCAAATAAAATAAAATCCAGTTTTATTTTAACCAACAACCTCCTCACTGAAAAAGTATGTGTCTACATTTTTCAGACTTCTTTTCTTTTCTATGCAAGAAAGTTTTTTGTGGAAGGTGTTGCAACCTCCAACTCTTTCCTATTGGATCCAGGTATTGTAATTAATACTAACTTACTGATGTACAAACTAACTTACATAGTAAAAGTTATAAACAAATAATACCGTGAAAGGGATTTTAAAGATACCAATACCAACAATATTACGTTAAAATTTTAACACTATTAATAACAAAAAAAAATATATGACCAATAAAATTGCTACAACGCAATAGTAGTCCTTGTGGTTTTCTTATTTACAGTAGCTTCTAGTAGATACTTCAATTAAAACAAATCAAATGGGGAAAAAAAAGATCTACGTACAATAATTACTACTAATCTTACCAATGTAAAAACTAAAAAAACTAACCTAATAGTCAAAGGCCATCCAGGTAAATTTAATAAAATATGGCACACATATATTTATTTTTCTTCATTTGGGTTCTCTCCCTGCCCCCCCCCCCCCTCCGCCCCGCCATTTCTGTATTTATTCCCTGGCAATCCATTACTACATTTTAATAGAATTATAATGTTGCCCAGCTAATGTTATAAAGCTTTCAACAAGGTTCTACTAAAATGCTATCATTGACATTTTGTGCATTACTTTACCATGTAGAGGAGTTGCTCATTTACCTTTTTATAGTAAATGTGTACTTGAACATTAAAATTCAGTTTTAAACAAATATGTTTCTATAGGGTTGATTTACTAAGCATCTAACTTCAGCTTGTTCAATTAAAGCAAGCCTATAGGTAAACCCCCCCCCCCCCCCCATTTTGGATAAAGTAAGGGAGGGTTATAACCCCTGTAAGGTTTTTTTGCTATCTTTGTCCCTTTCAGAGGTTCAAACAGGAAGTGAGGAGATCCCTGCAAATTAAGGAAGTCTCTTGGGCCCCCGGGTCACAAAAACTAGTGTCCCCATTGGAATATCCCCCCCCCCCCTCACTTTTCATAATCCAAAATTCCGGATTTTTTTTTCACTTTCGATGATAAATGGTAATCAGCAGACATGTGCAGTTTGTTTCATTCCAAAATGAAATTCAGGCAAATTTTTTGTTTTCAGGAACTCGGATGTATCCGAATTTCTGAGTTACAATAGTACTGATTTTTTTTTAAAATCAAATACGTTTTATTATTTTATATGAAAACATTGACACAATACAGACAAAACCACAAAAATAGAAATCAAAACAAACCCCCCCCCGCCCAAAAAACAAAAAAAAACCCCAAAAAAAAACAAAAAAAAAAAAACAAAAAAAAACACCCCCATACCACCCCCCTTCAACAACTCCGCCATTCCTCCACCTCCCGCTCACTCAGAGTATATAGGACACAAGAAAAAAAAACCCAATAATAATATCCAGTTTTATAAAGTACACAGTACCCATTGAAGCAAGGTTTGTAACAAGAGAATCTGGATGCCGCACACTGGATAAAGATGAAAATTCTTCTTTATTGTAAAAATTGGATCATCAAAAATACAGGACAATCAGGCAGATGGTACAGACACAGCTGACGCGTTTCGCACTCTAGTTGGAGTGCTTACTCATAGCTACACAGTACCCATTGGTTGACATGATACCCAAGTCATAGATTGAAGCCGTCTAGACCAGATAACATTAGACTTATTTAGGGAGTTCCTTAGGGAATATGTATGTATGCTTAGTACTGAATTTAAGCAAATCCGAAATAATGAAAAAAAAAAAATTTCAGCCGAAATTCTGATATTTTCGAATCGAATTCGAAAAGTTTTCAAATGCGAATAGTTAATTTGTTTTCCAATGAGAATATATAAAGGAATAGAAAAGAACATAACAGAAAATAAAATATGATGAATAAAACAGAACAAAATAGAATAGAAAATAACAGAATAGTATATAAAAAAAAATAGAAGACAAAGAATATAACCATCTGCCGAAATCTGAATTTCAAATAAATTAGATTAGAAAAGAATAGAGTAAACAAATATAAAAATAGAATTCAAAGAATAGAAAGAATTTAACCATTTCCAAAAATCAAATAGAATTTATTTGAATAGAATAGATTAGAATGGGAGGATGGTTATATTATATTGTCTTTTCTATTCAAATGGATTCTAGTTGAAATTTGGGAAATGGCTATATTCTTTTTATTGTATTGTTTTTTTTTTTTAATTCTATGCTACTCTATTATATTCTATTCTTTTATTTTCTGTTATATTCCCTTATTGTCTGTTCAATCCCTTTATTTTTATCCTCTTTGGAAATTGGAAAACAAATTGAAAACTATTTAAAATGGATTCGAAAATTAGTCAAAAAATGTGAATACCAATAAACAAAACTAATTAAACAAAATTAACTTATGTAAATAAACAAAACACATTTTTTTCATTCTGCAGATGTCTAGTAATCAGGATAAATAGGGAGGATGAATCTCTCTATCAGGGGCACAGATAGGAATAAAAACTGACATGGGTTCTGATCCCTTTGCACTATCCAAAAAAATACTGGTATGTTACTGGATGGGAAGCAGTTCATCAGCATGGAGGTGCAGCTCTCTGAGCACACTTCATTTTCCAGGAAAAACATTGGAGGTGACACCATCACTGAGGAAGATTGGCCACTTATATATGGACTTTCTACCCATTTATATACACACCGAAATAAGCTCACTTTGCAGCACTGGTGCTTTGGTTGCACAATTACCTCTATAAAGTTGTTTTCTACACCAAAATAAGTTTACTTGGAGCACTGGAGTTTCGGCATCAATTTGGTGTATACATATTTTTAGTGCTTTTTGCAGATTTGCACTACAGAACGTGTTCCATAGGAAACCATGTTAGATGGACTGTAGTGCAAATCTGCAAAATGCAAAAAGCACTAAAAATGCATAAGTGTGAATCCAGCCTTATAGGAGACTAAGGAAGGCCAGACATGGTTGTATCTGTAGGAATTTAATTTAGCCAATTAAATACATCTTTTCCCCATCTGATGATGACATGCATTAAAGCAGGGTGGATAAAAATTTATAAAAATAAATAAATAAAATTAATAAAAAAAATATTGATTTTTTATAATTTTATCAAATTTTAATACAATGCTTTTGGAGTAACAATCTATCTAAAGATAGCCTTCTATTTAAGGTACATTAATATTTTAGTTTATTCAGCATGAAATGGAGCTTAGTTATGTAGCATGAGGCTCTAGTCTACAATATTTACATTTTTGGTAAACTCATTCAATGAATCCAAGCTCTGCAAGCTGAGATAACATGCACTGCATTGATGCATTCACACAATTTCACAGTAACCATGAGATAAGACAAAGTTGAGGAATATTCTTTTATCCTATTGTTTTGCAAATCTATGTACACTACAAACTGTATGATTGAATCAGTTCTGATATCGCTGTTTTACTAACCTGACAGCTTATTAGTTTAAATTGGAAACCTTCTTCATTTTGTTTGCAAATATTAAAGATTCTAACTACCAGCAAGAATAAGTCCTTACATTTAAAGAGCACCTGTCATTTCAGATCCATCTTGGCGGTGCCTGTTAGTGGACATCCACTCATCAACTGCCACCACGTCCCTCACCTTGTTGTGTCATTGCCGCATCACCAGCCGTACCATTAAAGTGAATGGGACTGTCGGTGAGTCAACAGTGGGTCAGAGGAGGAGCCGCTGCCGGACAGAGATGACAGTTAATTTTGTCAAAAGCACCATGTTAATGATCCGAAAATCGGCAGATCGTTCGGATGAAATTTTACTTCCGATTTTCGTATGTGTGTGTACGGCCATTACTTTAGATAAGGGTGGAAGTAGTAGACTCCTGGATCCAAAAACTCAAAGATCAATCTGTATCCACAGGCGGGCAGATTTCCCATTCATGAGGCGTCCCACTTAACTAGTGAGGAAAATTACTTAGAACCCCCAAACATTTAACTTTTTTTTTTTCAGACACCCTAGAGAATAACATGGCAGCCATTGCAATGCTTTAAGTCACACCGTATTTGTGCAGCGGTCTTACAAGCACAATTTGTTTGTAAAAAAAAAATACACTTTTTTTAATTAAAAAATAAAACAGTAAAGCTAGCCCAATTTTTTTTTTTTATATTGTGAAAGATAATGTTACGCCAAATAAATTGATACCCAACATGTCACGCTTCAAAGCTGCGCCAACTCATGGAATGGCGACAAACTGACCCATAAAAAATCTACATTGGCATTGTTTAAAAACATTCTACAGGTAATTAGTTTTGAGTTACAGAGGAGTTCTAGTGCTAGAATTATTGCTCTCGCTCTAACGATTGCGGCGATACCTCACATGTGAGGTCAAAAACACAGCAGATCTCACATTTACACGCAATAAAAAAAAATTTTGTCTTGCAAAAAACCCCCCACAATTTCCCATTTAAGACCATTGGGTGGAAGTGACGTTTAATGGCAAATAGTATAGAGCCCAGTGGGGGCCATCTTTCTCTCACTCTGCATCCAGCCTCACAGGAGAAAGGACCCGATCGCCTCCGCTGCGTCCGATGGCTCTGATAAGCGACAGACCAGAGCGTGGCAGGATGGTGGGCCCCTCTCCCACCCCCGATAAAAGTGATCTCGCAGAAATCCGCCACGGAGACCACTTATCTGAAAGAGGACCGTCCGTCCCCCATTGAAGAGGATACCGAGGTTATGGCAGCTATCTGCTGCCATAACATCAGTATTCCACTTAAAACAGCCGCCGTATAATGATGGCGGTCAGTCCGCAAGTGGTTAAAGTGGAGTTCCAACCTGGGTGAAAAAATAAATAAATAAAAGTCAGCAGCTACAAATACTAGGTGTATAAATGTACCCATACACTATACAATCTGATTGTACAATCTCCTTTAGATTAACCAAAACTATATAAAAAGGAGGGCACACCATCTATCTAATCACTCTGTATCCAATAAGGCAGGCTCTTGCACTACATCAGGGGTGTACCAGAGAGTTTCTGAAGTGATCTCCAAACTACAGCCATGGATGAGGTAGGCCTTGTCTTCAAAATCAAAGAAAGCTTGTACAGTATATGTACAGTAGGGAGCAAAAAAGAGAAGGGAGACAGGACTGAAAAATGTAAATACATCAAAGAGGTGAAAGGTTCAGGAGGGCAGTATTTCAATATGAAGCCAAGATGAACACGGAGACCTCAATCTAGCAGGAGGAACGTTTAAATAAATATTAGAAAGTATTGTTTTACCAAAGAGTAGTTGATACTTGGAACAGACTTCCAGCAGAGGTAATAAGTCAGTCAACAGTAATTGGATTTAAACATGCTTGGGACTAACATAGATGTATACTTAGACAAAAAAAAAAAAGCTATGTTATCCATTGATCATTGGAGATAGTTGCCCCTTGATTGGCTAACTTATTAACCACTTCTCCTAGGTGGACATCATATGACGTCTTGGACGCAGCTACAGGCATTATCCAGATAGGGAACCACCAGCTGAAAAAAAAGCTATGTTGTAAAAGCCATCAAGGTGGCTGATTAGTCGCTGGATTGCTTTTACAGGCAGGGATGAATCTCCCCTCCGTGCCACTTTACCATAGAGCTGGCTGTGGACCAGATGATCCTAGGCCATCTCTATGATCCTGGGAGGCAGTAAACAATGTCATGACGTCACTTCCGGCTCTGACAGATGTAATTTTGTCCATTTTTTTTTTTAAATCTCATGCTTTCCAGCATAAAAAGGAGAGATGTGGGATTTTATAAACATGTGCGCTGTCAATAAATTTGTTTTGTTTCGTTCCATATTAAAATTAGTTGGTATTTCGTAATTCGTGTCCGAAATTCAATTTGCATTCGTATGAAATACGAATTTTCGTAATTACGAATGTTTGTTATGATGAATTTATCATTATGAGGGGCTCCCACCATCCTTGTGCTGTGCTGACTTCCTGGGGGTTTCTAACTTCATCGTAATGGATAATAAACTAACTTTTTTATTTTGTCCGATTCCGTTTTAACGGAATTTGGATCCGAAGTTCGTGAACGAAATTTCGTAGAAAATTTGTATGCATAAAAATTCGGATTTCCGATTCGTACGAAACTAATCGCACATGTCTAGGATTTTACAGAACCCAGATCTTACCATAAAGACTTGTCAAACCTTATTCCTATTACAAGGGAGGTTTACATTCCGTTGTAATAGGAATAAAGTGATTGAAAAAAAAAAAAAAAAAAAATTTTAAAGCACCCCTGCTCCCTCACGCCCGCATGTAGAAGGGAACGCATACGTAGGTTGCTCCTGCATATGCAAACGGCATTCAAAGCACACATGTGAGGGATCGCTGCGATTGTTATAGCGAGAGCAATAATTCTAGCACTAGACCTCCTCTGCAACTCTAAACAGGTAACCTGTAGAATTTTTACATTAGTACAGTACAGTAGTTTGGTGCCATTCCACGAATGTGCGCAATTTTCTAAAAGTGTGACATGTTTGGTATCCATTTACTAGGCATAACATCAACATTTATATTTTTACCAAAAATTGATTATATATTGTGCTTTTTTTTTGCATTAAAATTAAAGTAAAATTAAAGTATATTTTCCGCAAAAAAAAAAAAAATTGTGTTTGAAAAATTGCTGCACAAAGACTGTGCGACATAAATGATTGCAATGACAACCATTTCATTCTGTAGGGTCCTCGCTACAAAAAAAAAAAAAAAAAAAAAAAAAAAGAATTATAGATATATATTATGAAAAAAAAAATGATATATATATATATATATGCAATATAAATTAAATGCAGATAAGGAAAGTGAGTTTAATTACAACCTTAATCAGCCACAGAACCTGTGTAATTCATGTGTTTGGGTTTAAAGGGGGTAGGTCTCAGAGTATGTGTATATATGTGTGTATATATATATATATATATATATATATATATATATATATATATATATATATATTTATTTTATATTCAACCTATAAAAGGAGCTCCTGCAACTGTAGAAGCCATTAGAACCTTTCTGCACCCTTAAAAACCACCTGTAACTTCAAATTACCCTGTTCACTCAATGTGACCAAATTGTCAAATTTTTGATAAAATCTCAATATTTATGCTGAGATTTCAGCAAATTGAAATGTAAAATTTTTTTCTGATGAAAAGTCAAAACATCTGAGCATACAAATCAAAAAGACCAACAAAAAAAATAATCTGATAAAGGAAAAATGTTTTTTGTTCAAATATTTCAACCATTCTAAACAAAAAATAATGCAAATCCTTACATTAATACATTTCCGGATCATCAAGCGGGAGGTAGATAGTACCAGATATGAGTTTAGAAATGATGTGTATCTTGTTAAATATGAAATAAATCACTCATAATAAAATGTTGTCTTTGCAAAGGTAATAACTAAATTGTTACTAAGCTAAATACACTTTATAATTAAAAGTGCCCTTTTGTTACCATTTAGAAAGAAACTTCATTTGATAGTGTGGTGTAAAATGGTGCAAAGTATTTGCTGTAGCTCTGTATTATTAGCATATTACTAGATCACCATAACTGTAGGGAAAGCCTGTTTTAGCACAGATGGATCTGTATTGTCTCGTCTTCCTTATATATGGATTCTGAAGGATCATACCGATCTTTCTCCAGCTGGGTGGTTAATTAGACAAGATCTTTGTCTCAGATTGAACACTAATGAGATCACCTCCTGGTGATCTAATCCAGTGTTTCTCAACTCCAGTCCTCAAGTACCCCCAGCAGGTCATGTTTTCAGGATTTCCCTAAGAGCCCATTCACACAGGGGCAACACAACTTCCAGCACGACTTTGGGAGGCAACTTGGACACGACTTGAGTATGAATCACAGCACGACTTGGGGCAACTTACAACACAACTTGAAGTCGCCTCCAGGACAGGGAACTTTACAAGTGGCCAATCAGAGCTTATCAGCTGTGTGTGAGAAGGAGGGGGCTGACTGTTTAGTGGAGGAAATTACTTTCTGTTTCCTTTCTACTTCCTGTAAAGTTGCCTCAGTATGAACAGTGATCAGACTTGGAGGCAACTTCCATTGAAATCAATGGGTACAAGTTGCCTTCAAGTCGGATTGAAGTAGTACAGGAACCTTTTCTGAAGTCGGAGCGACTGCAGTAGTGTGCACTAAGACAGATCCATTCACTTACATTGATTTTTTCATGTAGCACGACTTGAGGCGACTAGGGGCGACTTGGGGCGACTTGAAGTCGGATCCAAAGTTGCCCCTGTGTGAATGGGCTCTTAGGTGAAACGGCTGTGGTAATTACTAAGACTGGCCATACATTATACAACTTTCTTGCACAATTTTCCTTTAGATTTACCAAAACCATATAATATGAGGTCAAGCCTAAACACTTTCAATCTGTATGCAATCAGGCAGGCCCTTAAACTACATAGTTTAGGGTAACTCTAAAGGAAATTGAATAAGAAAATTGTATAATGTATGGTCAGCTTAAGGCAGTGAAACTGATCAAATCACCTGTGCAAAAAAATTGGAAATCCTGAAAACATGACCTGTTAGGAGTACTTGAGAACTGGAGTTGAGAAATGTATTTTATATTGCAATCCCCACACTCTGCCATTCAATCCAAGTAATTAAAACTAACTTCTAGGTTCACAAATATGCGGTTGCAGTTGATGCATTTTTCTGGCACGTTTTGCGGTGTGCCTTTTGCATTTTTAAACCAATGTTTTTGATGCATTTTTGCATTCATTTTGTGTCCCCCCCCCCTTTAAAAACACTATATATGTCTGGTTGCTAAGGAGAGAGTTGGGAAGTCAGCCACTGCATGCCTAACAACTGATGAGTCATCAGCTGTCAGCGGGGGTTGCCCTCAGAGTTCCCCACTAGTGGGTCACGCCCAGGGCAGCACTCTGTGCTTAACTGTGATAGAGATAAATGCTGCTAAGCATTAAGTAGACTAAACAAAGTACAAAGTAAAACCAGTAAGGCCCCTTTCACGCTTTAAAACTGCCGCTTCTGTGTCTCCAGTGTGAAAGAGCAATGAGCTGGCAGGAGGGAAAAAAAAACTCCTGCAAACTGCATCTTTGGAGCAGTGTATACACCACTCCTGCCCATTGAAATCAATGGGCCAGCGCGGCTATACCGCCGGCTTAGAGGTGCTTTGCGGGCGGTTTTAACCCTTTTTTGGCTGCTAGCGGCCGAATACCACTGCTAAAACGACAGAAAAGCAACGCTAATAATAGCGGCGCTTTACCGCCGACGCACCTCCCGCCCGAGTGTGAAAGGGGCCTAAGGTTCAAACACAAAGAATATAAGAAGAAGTAGAGAAAGATTTGAAAGGAGAAGAGAAATTAGGGGACAAGTTATCCACGGTAGCCTCTAACACAGAAGCGAGCTACTCAAGTAAACCATGTTATATTAGCAGGGATCTATATTACTGGGGAAGTAATATTCTATGCACAGGGACCAGACCCGTTCAAATTATGGAGATGTATCTTTAAAAATTGCTTCTATTTTTTTCATGAATCATCTGTATCATGTCTGCAGTCTCTGACCATCTTTTAGACCATGTCTGGTCTGCAGTCTCTGACCTTCTCTTGTATCATGTCTGTACAGTCTCTGACCATCTCTTGTATCATGTCTGCAGTCTCTGACCATCTCTTGTATCATGTCTGCAGTCTCTGACCATCTCTTGTAGTATGTCTGCACAGTCTCTGACCATCTCTTGTAGTATGTCTGCACAGTCTCCGACCATCTCTTATATCATGTCTGCACAGTCTCTGACCATCTCTTGTATCATGTCTGTACAGTCTCTGACCATCTCTTGTATCATGTCTGTAGTGTCTGACCATCTCTTGTAACATGTCTGCAGTCTCTGACCATCTCTTGTAGCATGTCTGCACAGTCTCTGACCATCTCTTGTATCATGTCTGTACAGTCTCTGACCATCTCTTGTATCATGTCTGTACAGTTTCTGACCATCTCTTGTAGCATGTCTGCACAGTCTCTGACCCTCTCTTGTATCCTGTCTGTACAGTCTCTGACCATCTCTTGTAGTATGTCTGCACAGTCTCTGGCCATCTCTTGTATCATGTCTGTACAGTCTCTGACCATCTCTTGTATCATGTCTGTACAGTCTCTGACCATCTCTTGTATCCTGTCTGTACAGTCTCTGACCATCTCTTGCATCATGTCTGTAGTCTCTGATCATCTCTTGTATCAAGTTTGTAGTGTCTGACCATCTCTTGTAACATGTCTGCAGTCTCTGACCATCTGCAGTCTCTGGTCATCTCTTGTATTATGTCTGCAGTCTCTGGTCATCTCTTGTATTATGTCTGCAGTCTCTGACCATCTCTTGTATTATGTCTGCAGTCTGACCATCTCTTGTATCATGTCTGCAGTCTCTGACCCTCTCTTGTATCATGTCTGCACAGTCTCTGACCATCTCTTGTATCATGTCTGCACAGTCTCAGACCATCTCTTGTAACATGTCTGCAGTCTCTGATCATCTCTTGTATCATGTCTGCAGTCTCTGATCATCTCTTGTATTATGTCCGCAGTCTCTGACCATCTCTTGTATCATGTCTGCAGTCTCTGACCATCTCTTGTAACATCAACTTCCTGTTAGGGATTTCTAACATTGTGGATAGTTTTAGATCTGCCAAACGTGGTCGACCATGTGTAGTCTCTGCTCTTCTGATTTTTTTTTTCAGATGAATACTGTACTGTATAAACAAACATTTTATGTGAAAAATTTTCATGTTTGTCCCTTCTGATAATTTTGGATGAACTCTCAAAAGCTGCGTACTAAGGTTTAGATTATTGTAAGATTGCTTCAAGGGGGTATCTTTCATCAGATTTTTTTATTGTGTACTAGGCATAAGGTGCAAGTTGCAGTGTACAGTCGATGCAACCAATGTAAAGATCAGATAATGGGCATGCACATGCTGAGGTGAAGATTAAGGGTGGTTTGCAGCAAAGACCAATTGCTTAAAGCGGGAGTCCACCTATCTATCGTTTTTTTTTTTTTTTTTTTAGTTAATTCACAAACTTTTCTTCTCAGCATTACATACTCACATATTGCGTGTAATATGTCCGCCTGTGTCAGATTTCGTCGGAAAGAATAACTTATATTATTCACTGCAGGCGGTTTCCATCTTCATTGTGGGCATTTGAAGCCCACAAGCATTTATTTCCTGGATGTGGTGAATGCTGTGCTCCCAGCATTCACCGCTTGTTCCCGCACATGCTCAGTTGCATCCTGGGAAGCCTGAGACTAGCTCCCAGGAGTCTGGGAGAGGCTAGAAACACGCCTACTCCCACGGGAGGAGAACCAGGAAGTGCAAAATTTTTTATTTTTTTTTTTATTTATTTATTTTTTTTAAACGGCATGTCAGCATCTAGGCAAGGAAGAGAATACATACAGATATTGTTCAAAATTTGGGTGGAACCCCGCTTTAAAAGGTGATCAGACCTGAAGCAGCTGCAGAAAATCTGTAAAATTACCAAAAACACTTTATGCCAGTTACACTTAAAAACTTACAAAATGATAAAAAATTTGTTTGGTTACAGTGTTGTATGACCGCGCAATTGTCATTCAAATTGCGACAGCGCTGAAAGCTGAAAATTGGCTTGGGCAGAAAGGTGTCTAAAGTGCCTGGTATTGAAGTGGTTAAGCCTTGTACACACGGTACGATTGTTGGCAGGGGATTGTCTGTTGACAGACTGTTGTCCTAATCTTACCGTTAGTACGCTCCTTTTGACAACTATCAAATTTCACATTTTTAGGCAACAAATGTTGGATGACAGGCTAGCAAATTTTCGGCGGACAACAAAATTAGCAGAAGGGGCCCAAAGGGTGGCGCTCAAGAGCTGAAATTCCTCGTAGGACGTCACTACGTTCGTGTTTGTGGCATGACAATTGTGTAACGTTAGTATGCAAGACAAGATCCTGGCACACGCCCTTTTGACAAAAATCAGACACTCAGTTGGCCAACAATCGTACCGTGTGTACGAGGCTTTACACATTCTTTTTAGCAGACTTTTGCCTGTTGTGACCACTTTGCAGAATATGAGCTGACAGAGTCCACCATGTATTTAGGAGCACATGATAAACATGATAAACAGAAAGCTGCAATAATCTGGGTATCACGCGCTTGCTGCAAAGCCCACCATGTATTTAGGAGCACATGAAACACATTCTTCTCCTTTTGCAAAACGTTTTCCAGTGTTCTCCTTTTCCAGCTGTATTTAATACTGCCTATATACAGTGAGCACATGGCGCTGTCAGATGAACAAAAACAAGGGTGGGGTAGGATTTTCTACCATTCAACATGTATTTGGTGTTTATGTAGTGCACTTGCTGTCACCGGCATTTTCCTCTGTGTGCCGGTTTTTGCATATCTTCATTGGCCAGCATGGGATGACATCACTCCTGTGCATGAACAGGAGCAACTTATCCTGGCACATACAGACCAGTCCAGTGCTGTAAGCTGAGCTGCGCATGCACAGCTCAGTTTACAGCACTGGGGAACACAATAAGCAGGCAGGTAGGTATGAGCATTTTATTGTATGACTCTTCTGCAATAAAAGCCTGCCTTTTGGCTAAGATCAAGTGTAGTATCTGTTTTTATCAGTGGTTAGGGAAAGAACCCTGACTCCCTTTCGCCAATTGGGGAGTTGGTTAGTATTTTCTTGATGTAATCAGATGGGAACGATGGGGGTGGTGGGAAAAATGGGGGTGGTGTGAACAATGGGGGTGGTGGGAGGGCCTTTTCCTCCTGGGTTGATTCTGGCCTTCTGCACCAGGCTTGTCCCCAGTTTTAGGCAAGACTCTCCCTAAGCTCTCTCTACATAAGTTCTGAAGCTTTCCTGGTAGAGATGGAGAGGCACTGGTCTGGTGAAAGGCCAGGCTGTGAAAGAAGCCAATAGTGTATATACCCCTGGGGTGGCAGTCCAGGGTGCCATAAATCTCACAGGTGGGGACGCTCATCTTGAGGTTTTTTTGGCACAAGGTCACTGCACCATATACACACTTTTTTCACACCTGCCTCTAGGGCCTGGCTTTTTGGATGGGACCAGAGGAATTTTTGATTTCCTAGCCGAAGGGCCTGCCATGGTATTGCACTCTGGCACTTAAAATCTATCTCCTTTCATTTCTCCCTTTTTTTTGTGTGTGTTTAACACTTTGCACGGTATGTACTTACCTCACAGCACGATTAGTAGGGTGTAGGTCCTCGGACCTGCCCTGAAAGTTTTGATAGGAGGTGGACATGGTCTTCTAGTCTGGTTCGCCTTCTCTCATGGGGTCTCCCTTTGGAGGAGCCCCACCCAGTACTTGGATTGGATTGTTTTGGCAGTCCTCTCAGAGAACGGGGTCTGCCTGGTTTCAGCTAGGTGGGCCAGTAAGTACCCCAGTCCCTGTCAGGAGCCTTGCGCCCTGGGGATCAGGGCAAGTGTCCTTTCTCTTCAGAGGAAGACCATGTGTACACCCTGTGCACTTTTTTGTGTTCTCACTTCTGTATGTGCACTTCTTTTTTGCACTAGGTGTTAGTTTGAGTGTGTTTCACACACCATGGGCAAAAAAAAAAAAAAGCCTACCTGCTGGATTTTTTTTAACAGTGGAACTTCAGTTCAGTTAAGTCAATACATTCATTATTTCATTATTTTATTTCAATGGCATCTGAAAGTGGATGGAATATATTAGCCAGCAAGTAAACATGTTGTCAATGAAGTTGATGTATTAAAAGCAGAAAAAATGGGCATCACAGTTTGTTGTGTATGGAGCTGTGTAGCCATAGACCGGTCAGGGTGCCCATGCCGGCCCATGTTCCTGGCTAAAGTGCCTACAATGGGCACATGAGCATCAGAACTGAAAGAAGGTGGCCTGGTCTGATGAATCATGTTTTCTTTGACATCATGTGGATGGTCGGGTGTGTGTGCATCACTTACCTGGGGAAGAGATGACACCAGGATGCAGTATGGGAAGAAGGCAAGCCGGAGAAGCCAGTGTGATGCTTTGTGTGATGTTCTGCTGGGAAACCTTGGGTCCTGCCATTCATGTGGATGTTACTTGACACGCACCACCTACCTGAACCTACCTGAACATTGTTGCTCACCAAGTACCCCCCCAAGTACAGTATTTCCCTTTTGGCAGGAAAGGCATCCTACCACACTGCAAGGATGCTTTGAGGAACATTACAATGAGCATCTGTGGGAGGTGCTGTACAAAAAAAAAACAAGTCCAATGCATGGAGACCCCACCTTGCAACTTACTGGACCTAAAGTATCTGCTACTGATGGCTTGGTGCTGATACCACAGCATACCTTCTAGTGGTGTTCATGCCTCAATGGCTCAGGGCTGTTTTGTTGGCAAAAGGGGGACTTACTCTAAAATATGAGGTTGGTGGTTCTAAAGGTAAAGTGATTCTAAACACAAACAGTTTCATTTACATTGTCCCTTCTCTTTCTGTATGTGGATGATGGCACTGTCATTGTTTTAGCAAAATGTCACATGACCCAGCTCTTTCCCATCTCATCTGCAAGGAAAGAGCGGCAGGCGGAGCTTCTAGTCTTCTGCTACTGGTCACATGTTTAAAGTATAAGTTCACCTTCAGAACTGAAAATCGAATTCTATCATAAATCATGCCTAATATTGATGACAATCTCAATGTGCATAATCATTTTTTATTTCAAAATTGCTTACCTCTGTGTTCTGGACAGCTCATTATGGTGTCCTTTTATGAAAGTGAGGTAAAATACCTCGATTCAGTTCTCAGGCATTCTCAGAGGAGATCGCTCTCCTCTGAGTGCCTGTTTATGAAAGTGTGTAGATCGCTTCTCATGTTGAGTTGAGGAGCGATCTACAAACGCCAGGAACTCCTGAGAACGGCTCCTCTCACTGTAATCTCGCGTGATATAGCGGGATTACAGTACGAGGAACCATAAAATACAAAAGTTTAACACAATTCAGCACACATTATTCCCCAACATATTAATAAAATAATAAAGTTAAATTCCCCCTACACAATATACATTAACCTAATTATAAAAAAACATTGTTTTTATCAATATTTAAAGATCATACATGTCCCTATTTAAATGTGAATGGTGTATAGTAAATGAATGTAATGCAGCTATACACCATTCATATAAATGCAAAATACATTTATAATCATTAAAAAAATAATTTTAATAAAGTATACAAGTATAAATATTTATTAATAGATTAAAATAAAATATATTTCATAATTGATAAACATAAAAATTGATAAACTGGTGCAATGCGAGAACACTGCGAATCCACTGCGGGTTCCTGCATCGCACCGACTCGCATGTCAGTTCACACTGCCATATGCGAATCGCTGGGGAGTGTCAATACATTGTTAACGACACACCAAGTTCAGCTTGCATATCGCACTGCGAACTGACAGTCCGGACATGAATCGGATCGCATATGTGTGAACACACATGCGATCCGATTCTGGTCCGAACAGAAAAAAGGGTCCTGTGCGTGTTTGCACCGAATGCGGTGCGATATCAGCCATACTATCTGTACAGCTGATATCGCACCGCACAGACATCGCATGTAATGTGAATGGCAGTGTGCTGCGAATAACATGCGAATAACATGCGATGCCTGTGATGCGAATAACATGCGATGCTTGTGATGCAAGTGTGAACTGGGCCTAAAAGTTAACAACCCCCCCAAATCAGTTCGCATATCGCAGTGCGATCTGCAAACTCGGACAGTAATTGAATCGCATGGGTGTGAACACCCATGCGATCCGATTCTGCTGTGGACCAAAAAAAGGGTCCTGTAAGAGTTTGGTCCGAGGGCAATGCAAATTTAGCAATACTATCTGTATGGCTGAAATTGCATCACACAGAGATCGGATGTGATTTTGCACTGCAGTGCGGTGCGAATCACATCCGATCTTGGACACCGCAGCAGTGGGAACTGGCCCTAAACCATATTGCATTTGCACCAAAATGGTACAGGACCCTTTATTTGGTCCGCACTGGAATCTGATCGCATGGGTGTGAACACCCATGCGATCCGATTCCTGCACCATTACATAGTTCGCACTGCGATCTGTGAAATGATCTGGGGGTGTCATTAACTTTACATTGACACCCGCAGTGGTGCGCAGATGTCAATGTAGGTGCGATGTGAAAACCCGCACAGGAATCACGCTGGTTCACGCATCGCACAAGTGTGAACCCAGCCAGAGACGTGAACATCTAAAAAAAAAATATATATATATATATATATATATATATATATATATATATATATATGTATGTATGTGTGTGTGCATATATATATATATATGTGTGTATATATATATGTGTGTGTGTGTGTGTGTGTGTGTGTGTGTGTGTGTGTGTGTGTGTGTGTGTATATATATATATATATATATATATATATATATACACACACACACACTATAAATTCCTATCCTGCTGGTTTTGGGGTGTGTAATGGTGGGGAAGATGTACTATGACCGTTTGGTGAAAGAAAGAAGTCAAAAGACTTCTTGCTTTCTCCAGAATATCAGCCAGTTTCAGGCTTCTCACTCTGATTCTCCACTTCTGAAATGGTGAATCAGAAAGTGAGAATTCTGTCACAGATCGCCAGTGAGGTGCCGAGATCGCACCTTCATAAACTGGCCGTTTCTGTGAATTCTCACTGTGCTGAGATAATCAGCAGAGAACATGTTCTCCACTGATTATCTCAGTTTCATAAACTGGTAATGAGCTGAGATCAGCGGTGAGACTCGGGATCGCCGCTGATCTCAGTTTCATAAAAGGACACCTATCAGTGTGACTGTTAAAAAAAATGCATTCAGAGGTTTGATTCCAGCTTCCTGCTTCCTTCTGGCAATGTCCTCTGGGACTATTCCCATGAACCATTGCATTGTGCCTGTGTAGGAGGGACTGGAAAGTGAGCTAGCATTTCACTGCTCAGCTTTCCCTTCCCTCCATCAGCTCCACACTGCTTTGGCTGGGGGAGGAAGAGTTGAATGAGATGCACACAATTCACGTCTTTACTATCATATAATAACAGCAATATGAATTAAAAACACACAATGGGGGTTATTTACGAAAGGTAACTCCACTTTGCACTACAAGTGCACTTGGAAGTGCAGTCACTGTAGATCCGAGGGGTGGATCTAAAATGAGGGGAAACTCTGCTGATTTTTTTCATCCAATCATGTGCAAGCTAAAATGCTGTTTTTTTTTTCCTTGCATGTCCCCCTCAGATCTACAGTGACTTTACTTCCAAGTTCACTTTCAGTGCACTTGTAGTGCAAAGTGGATTTGCCTTTCGTAAATAAACCCCAATGTCCCATGTCAGAGACATCTCTCTCTCTCTCTCTGGCGTACAGTGTCATTTAATGCCGTACAGTGCCATTGCATGCTGTACAATGCCATTGCATGCCGTACAGTGCCATTGCACTGTACCGTATTCTGTGCACTGTATAGCATGCAATGGCATTGTACAACATGTGATGACACTGTAATGCATGCGATGGCACAGTACGGCATGCAATGGCATTCTACAACATGCGATGGCACTGTATGGCATGCGATGGCACAGTACGGCATGCAATGGCATTGTACAGCATGCCATGCCACTGTATGGCATGCGATGGCACAGTACGGCGTGTAATGGTATTGTATGGCATTGTACAACACGCGATGACACTGTATGGCATGCGATGGCACAGTACGGCATGCAATGGCATTGTACAACACGCGATGGTACTGTACGGCATGCAATGGCATTGTACAACACGCAATGACACTGTACGGAATGCAATGGCACATTACGGCATCCCAATACTTTTGCTAATATAGTGAAGTCTCCTGCTTTTTCGGCAGCGGCCACTAGCGGAAGGAGTCAGAAACTCTTCTTATGCCCTGACCAATCACAGCAAATCACATGACAGTTGTAAACAATGAATGGCTTTCATTCATACCCATTTATTGTGTATTGTTGTGCTGATTTCTGTGATTGATTGCAGTGATCACATGGCACAGACTGAGCCAATCACAATGCATCTGTACCATGTGATAGCTGTGGCCAATCACAAACTTGCAACAGTACACACTGGGTGAATAGATGCTATTAATAAAAAAAGGATTGCTTATAACAGTGTTATAAGCAATGAGAGTGTGTAAAAAACATAAAAACAAAAATCCTAATCATTTATCCAGAGTAGTAGAGTGGTAACTGTACATGGTAACACTGTACGGCTCTGGTCACAGCATGTAAAAAAAACAATCGTAAAAAAAAAAAACGAAAAACAGTTAAAAGCTTTTAGGTTTTTATTTTTTTACATACTTTTACCAGTCAGTGTCCCTGATCACTGCCACACTAGTTATATGATGACGCTGTACTTCACTGTTGACAGTATGTAAAATAAAAAATAAAAATTATGAAAAAAACTAATATTTTAAAGTTCTTCATTTTCCAAAAAATGGTGACAAAAAATGGTGACATAAAAAAAACTACAACTTCCAAAAAACTCTTCATACCTCTTACTAAATACACTGGACTGTCTCCTTCCCAAAAAGGGGTCATTTGAGGGGTATTTGTACTGTCCTGGTATTTTAGGGCCTCAAGAAATGAGACAGGCTGTCAGTACATAAGGATTGATTGATTTTTTTAATATACTGTATATGTCATAGTTGGTGGACTATTCTACAGACTAAGTAATATATGCTGATTTGGGTTATTTTTAACCACAGAAATGTAGCAGAATACATTTTGGACTAAACTTATGAAGAAAGATTATTTATTTGCACAATTTTATGAAACAGACACAAAGAAAAATGAATTTCTTTTAAAACGTTCAGTCTTTTTTAATTTAAAGTACCACAAAAAGAAAACTTTATCTGTTTCAAAGAAAAGATAAAAATTTAATTTGGGTATAGCATTGCATAACTGAGTAATTGTCATTCAAAGTGTGACAGCGCTGAAAGATGAAAATTGGCCTGGGCAGGAAGGGGGTGAAAGTGCCCTGGTATGCAAGTAATGAGCGAAGTGAGATCAGTTTTTTTTATGTCCTTTTGCAATCTTCATCGCGGTAGTGTAAAAACTATAGTATAAGCTTGAATTCCCTACAGGCACATGGACCACCCTGGATTTGATATCCAAACATATGAACGTTTCCAGAACACAGTGAATCGGAGGAGGTCAAATGAAACCTAACCTGTTCCATAACATTTTATGAATGCTACCCTCGGGCATGAAGTTATATTACCAGTGCCACCATTCTACTATAGTGAGCTGCGCTGCCGCTTAAGGCTTTCTGACAGCCATGTTCTGTAGTAGCAAAGTACGGTAACTTAAAGCCCAATGCCAACATTTTCTCACCCTAATACCCTCACCAGTATTTTTAAGTTTTTCTAGCTGGCAGATCAGTCCACTGTTGTCAGGGTCTTTTTACATTTTCCTTGGCAGTGGACAATCCTTCTTCCTGGATTTATACCCATTGATACTGAAAGTCCAAGTCAGACGATTGAGCAGGAACTGGCCGACTTTCAGTACATGTGTACCACTGTCTGTTCAGCAGAAGGCGCTCTAAGAGCAGCTTCTGTTGAATGGTCTTGCTGGAAGACCTGCATTCGATCAGCACATGCAGCCAATGGCTGCAAGCGCTAATCAGTGTATTCTTTGACCATGCCCCCTTCCTGTCCTGCTGTCCCCCTCCTGTGACACTGCCCGCCTCCTGTCCAGCTGCCCTCCTCCTGTGACACTGCCCCCCTCCTGTTACGCTGCCTCCCCTCCTGTAATACTGCCCACCCTCCTGTCCTGCTTCCCCACCTCCTGTCCTGCTGCTTATGTCCTGTGACACTGCCCCCCTCCTGTCCTGCTGCCCACCTCCTGTTACGCTGATTCCCCTCCTGTCCTGCTACCCCCTCCTGTAATACTGCCCACCTCCTGTGATGCTGTCCCCCCTCCTGTCCTGCTGCCCACCTCCTGTTATGCTGATTCCCCTCCTGTCCTGCTACCCACCTCCTGTGATGCTGTCCCCCCTCCTGTCCCGCTGCACCACCTCCTGTCCTGCTGCTTATCTCCTGTGACACTGCCCCCCTGCTGTGACACTGGCCACCTCCTGTCCTGTTGTCCACCTCCTGTGATGCTGCCCCCCTTCTGTGGCCATGCTCCAGAACCATACACTCTGCACCCCTCTCCTGCACATACTACTCACTGCCACTGTACATTCCCTATTTAACATCATCACATTCTGCAAGTCACCGCAAACTCTAAATCTAACCACAACCCTCTAAGCCACGCCCAATATTTAGCTTAATTTTAACCACACCCACTTTTCACCGCAGCACGCTTTGTGTGCCACTGGTTTTCCCCCTCAACCCCTAGAGCAGAGCCATTTCTGATTTTACACACAGGCCCAGTGATTTCATGACATGCCCCTGGGGGGGCTGGGGGGGTGAAGAAAAATCTTTTAACTGGGGCACCAGTAACAGTCACATGTCTACAGCAGGCCATAGATGGATAGAATTTTAAATACAAATTCTTAGGAAAAGTCTTAGGAAAATTCATATGAAAATTCTCAAAACATTCCAATGTCATGCAAAAGATTTCATTTGCCTTTACCATTTGAATTGGGAATGACTGGACTTTACCGTTTTAACAAAAACCACATACACTGTTAGAAAATCGTGAAAAAATTTCCATCCTGCTTCTTCAATTTTTTCAACCACTGCGGTCAAAAACAACCAATCGATTGGCCCCACTAATGATTAGAAAAAAATAACTTTCTCAGAACTATTTTTTTTCTAAGAATTTGTGTTTAAAATTCTACCCATCTGTGGCCTGCTTAATGGCATTTCCTCTCAGTTTGGAATAATGTCTACTCATTTTTTGTTGTGCCCTGGTGACAATTTAAAATTTAGAAATTTCTCTACAATGGTCACCAAGACAAACACAAACACAAAGACAAACACAATCTCTCCAGTACGGACACAAAGCACAATACACTACAAGGGTTGTAACTCTTTCTTCATCTATTCAAAACTGAAATACAATTTTGGCTTTAGATATACATTAAAAATATTTATTCCAATCTCTGCCATTGCTATTTAATTTTTAATTCTAATGGAACATTTGTCAAACACATAGAAAGCAGCATGGAGGGGTTCGGTAAAGTTAGCAGTGAAGGTGTAGAGGTGTCTGACGGGACCACACAGCTGGTAGAAGGACAGACGTCCTGCATCGTAATCCAGATATATTCCTATTAATTTCAAAGGAGCCTCTGCGCTTAGGGCAATCTGTTTATTATTGTGTGTTGCTACGAAGCGTGTGACAATAGCAAGTCCCCATGATTTGTCATTGTAACCGATATAGGATTCATTTCCTTCTATCTTCCTCTCTATGCTGTGACCAACCACCCCAACCAGCCATTTGTCTGCTCCACTCAAATCCACCTCCCAGTAATGTTTTCCAGATGTGAAGGTGTTTGTACTTAGTATCTGTTTAGATTCAAACCTTTCTGGACCGTCCGGCCTGTTCTGACAGGTGATACTGCAAGAGGCTGTCCTCAGATCCTCGGATATAATAAAATTTTTATGAGCAGTGTTTATATCCAGTAAAATATCAGATTTTTCCACCCCTGAGAATAGTCTCTTGATCTTCAGATCTACCAAACTGTCAGTAAATTGGAGAAGACGTCTGTGTAGCATCTGTGAGATAATTCCTTCATTCAGGTGTCCAACATCTCCAACATCGTTGATTGTATCGTTAATGCCAGGAATAATGTTATCTTTGTTAGGTACCTTTTTTAAGATCATTATTGGATCTTGGATGTTACATAGTTCTTTCATCTCCTCAATCTTTCTGGACAGCTCGTCTTTTTGTTGTTCCAGCTGCGGGATCAGCTTAGAGACTGAATGGGTGATCTTCTCCTCCTGTCTGGAGACCTCAGTCAGGATTCTATTCTCTACATCATCTAGATGTCTCCTGATGTCTCTAAACAGCTCAATGACTCTCTTGGTGACAGCAACTGCTTTTTCCTTCTCTTCTTTCCTGTGATTTTCCAGATTCTGGATTCTCCTATGGATCTCCTGTTTCTCAGAGTCCAATGTTTTCGTAGATTCATCCAGTTTCTCTTTTGTCTTTTCAGAGGCCTCATCCAGAAGCTCCACCTGGTGTCCTCTATGTTCTCCAGCCAACCAACAGGACATACAGATACAGGCACTGTCCTCTGAGCAGTGATATTTCAGGATCTCCTTGTGTATGGAACATTTTCTGTCTTCAAATGATTTGGTGGGATCAGTTAAAATGTGTTCCGCAGACTTGCTGTGGCTTTTGAGGTGCTTTTTGCAAAACGAGGCTTCACAGTGCAGGCATGTTTTGGTAGCTGGTACAGAATGATCACAGTACGTACAGAAGACCTCTGTGTCCTCCGGATGATCAGATCTGTAATTATCCACAATGTTACACAACTTCCTGTTCTTCTTCGGTGTAGGGCGCTTTGCATACTCCTCTCTGCACTCTGGACAGAAATAAACGCCGGACGTCTCCTGTGTATTCAGCACAGCCACAATACAGTCCCAGCAGTAGATGTGTCCACATTTCAGTGATGCGGGCTCCTTATAAAGGCTCAGGCAGATGGAGCAGTTCAGCTCCTCTCTCAGGCTAGAAGTCGCCATTCCGGAGAATAAATTAAAATTCTGATACGACTGTCTATAGAGGAGTTGCTAGGAGCTAGCTTATCCGTCTTTCAGGCAGAGACAAAGAGACGGAGACCACCTTTAAAGGGATCTGTGAGCAGGAAGTGAGCTGTGTCACGTGAAATGACATCCATCCTGTTTACGTAACCCTTTCTTTGCCCAAGACACAACAACTCGATCACACAGGATTTCCATTACAGCGCCTTCTCCAGCTTTTCCTTGCACATTACACCTATTCTTCACAGCAGGGAGTTACTTTTTCCTTGTATAAGATCTTTTTTACAATGCTTCAGTGCCTTGGGAAAGACGGGAACAAAAGCTCATGATTTACTCCTGACTAGTTCCCCTCTAAAGCAGTTTTTTTTTTCATTTCTCGCACACATGGTAAAATCTGCATTTTTGGCTATAAAATTACCCAAAACCCCCAGAACATAATATATTTTCTGAAAGCAGAGGCCCTGTAGAATACAATTATAGTAGTTACAATTTTTTAACTGCTTCAGCCCGAGAAGATTTTACCCCCTTCCTCACCAGAGCACTTTTTGCGATTCAGCACTGCGTCACTTTAAGTAACAATTGCGCGGTCTTGCGACATTGCACCCAAGAAAAATTGACATCCTTTTTTTCCCACAATAAGTGCTTACTTTAGGTGGTATTTGATCACCCCATGCGGTTTTTATTTTTTGCACTATAAACAAAAAAAGCATACATTTTGAAAAAAAAACACATTTTTCTCTAGTCATCTTCCAGGACGGCACACCTGAGAGATGAGAGGCTCCTCCCTACAGGAAACACAATCAATCGACAGCTGTTTTAAGTCCCCACCCTTCCCCTTGATCCTCAGTTTTTGATTGTGTTTCTCCCTACACAGCGAAACCGTTTGTTTTTTTCCAAATGACCCGAAGCTGGTGGTCCCCCCCTGGGAGCCGGACCAAATGCCTGGGGAAGGCCTACGGCCACATCACCCTGAAAGTGAAAGAGGGCGCCGCCTGCCCGATCTCGTATGATCTCGGAGGCAAAGCAGGGTTGGGCCTGGTTAGTACCTGATGGGCCTCTGGGTCTGGCCGGATATATTTACCCTTCCTGGGGGGTTCCCCTATCCTTTCCTCAGGGGGGGCAGCAGAAACTGGAAGAGCCCCCCTGAGAGCTGAAGGCCCCTGGGTACAGTGGTGTCCCCAGAACTTCAGGGGCCTTTTTCCTGTCTCCCCCCCTTACCTGTCCGGGCGTCCGTTCAGACAGGGGTGCTGGCTGTCAGTTCTTTCCAGGGCCCCCGACTCCTGGGCCCCTGGTAGCTCGCGTGGGCTGCTGGGGAGGGCGCCGCCTGAACGACCCGCGTTCTTACCCAGGAGGGAAGGCTGAGAGTCAGCAGGAGCAGGCGCCCACATCCTCCTTTCGAGGAGGCACCAGTTCACTATGGTGGATGTCTGCCTAAACCACCTCAGAATGGAATGAGGAACGTACGGCATTGCCCCCCCCAGGTGTATATACTGACTGGCAGGACACAGCCTAACCTTGCAGCTCCCTACGGGGACAGCAGTTGACGGGGGCACTTTGGCGGCTATCCTCCTTGCGTGTGGACCATAAGGATGGAAAAGCAAGCCCGGTGGCTGTGGAAAAAGGGGAAGACTACAACGGTGAGTACTTTCCTTTACCTTGGGAATTTAGCTGCAAAATCCCCAATCCCAGCCAGATGGTTTCTGGGCATTTGAGATAATCTCCCCTGGGGTCTAGATTCAAATAGCCCAGAAGCTTCTGCTAAAAACACCAGCTACAGCTCCCTCTTAAATCAGAGATGCTGCATGGTGGACAAGTGGTGCAGAGGAGCGAGTGTGCCTAAACCACCTCAGATGGGAAAGAGGTAGGTAAGGCATTTCTTCCCCTTCCCCCTGTATTTACTAAGTGGTGCAGTGCAGGACCTGGGGTCTGCATAACAAAATAGCCCAGAAGCTACTGCTAAAACCACAAGCCACAGCTCCCTCTTACATCAGAGATGCTGTATGGTGGACAAGTGTTGCAGAGGAGCGAGTGTGCCTAAACCACCTCAGATGGGAAAGAGGTAGGTAAGGCATTTCTTCCCCTTCCCCCTGTATTTACTAAGTGGTGCAGTGCAGGACCTGGGGTCTGCATAACAAAATAGCCCAGAAGCTACTGCTAATACCACCAGCCACAGCTCCCTCTTACAGCAGAGACACTGTGGTTATCACAACAGTAGGTTTCCAGACTCTCCCTACATATCCGGTTGTGGGACATTAGTAGGGATGAATAGAGCGCAGCGGGGGGACCTGGTAGATACAAAGAGTTCCTTACAGGCCAGGTATACCACTGAACAATTTATGGATTGTGCAATGGTTGAAGGATTCAGGAGTAAGCTCTCCTGGTCAGCAGGTGCACTAGGTTATATGGCCCTATTAGCCCAGCTGCTAGGAATCTGAAGTCATAAGCTCCAACCTCCCACTCCACCTTTACATTGTGGTTATATTGAAGTGCAGGAGGTAAGAAAAACCTTTTTGTTGGTTTGGGCTACAGTCAACTCAGTGACAGATCTAAAGGCGATTTACCATAAATCGCTTCCTATATCCTTTAATTAAGGATTTTCTGTGCAAACATATGCAAGAGCTAGATAGATACATGATTGCTTGTTTAAGGCCTGCAGGCGGCTATTTTCCTCCAGGCTAAATTGGTGATCACCTTTTCTAGAGGCTGTCCTAAATTGGTCTCTAGGGCTGGGCTCATTGAGACTTTAGTTTCTGATCAGCCCCACCTGTGTGTGAGCTGGCCAGCGTTTGCTCAGTCTACGGAGGTAAGGTAGAACAACAGCTACTATAGTAAGGTGTCTAACCATTTTTAGAATTTGTTCCTTCACTGGGGGTGAAGTGTTAGTATCTACAGCCCAGGCTATGCCTAGGGATCAAATTGCTCTGTTTGGTTATTTCATAAAGGGATACACCATGACTCCTCCTTGGTTGCACACCAGTAGACCTCAGTAGTGAAGGTTTGTCCTTGCTGGGATGTTTTATGGCACAGCAGAAATACACATTGAGATTTGTGACATCTCTGCTCATAAGGGGTATAGTGCTGTACATCAGAAATGCACTGCACTGAAGCTTGGTTGTTGTCTGTTATATCCTAAAGGTACTGCCTTATTTGGCTACAGATCAGAAAAATACAACAGGGAAGGTGGTCTGTACTTTCTGGTCTTGTGACGCATGGCGGAAATGCACATCATTGAGTCTTATGACATCTCTGCTCATATTTGTTATATTGCTGCACATCAGACATACTCAAAATTGAGTTCTGTCTGGGGTTTTTTGTGTCCTGTATTACTGCCTTATTGGTTGCTTATTAGAAAGGCAGTAGGAAGATTGATGGTCCTGAATTGTGGGGAAATACAAATTGAACCTGTGCCAGGGGTAGTACTGGTACTGCCTTTGGTAATCGGTGCAGCCCCACAAAGTGCCGTCAGGCTGACAGTGCTATTAATGGCAAAGGTTGCCGATTTTAGGCATGCGATTTGCCATGTTGAGTCGCATGCCAAATCCCTTCAATATGGATGTGCTATCTCTATTCAGATTGTTATATTGTTGCACATCAGATATATACAAGATTGAAGGTTGTCTGTCCTTTTTATGTCTTACATTTACTGCCTTATTGGCTGCATATCAGAAGGGACACAGCAGTGAGGTTGCTTGTCCTTTTCTGATTTGTTTTTGCTGCCTCAGCAGGGGGACACATTGAGGATGGTGGCGTATCTGCTCAGTATTGGTATATTACTACACATCAGACATACACTAAGATTGAAGATTGTTTGTGTCCTGTATGTTCTATATTTACTGCCTTATCGGCTGCATATCAGAAAGGGACAGCAGTGAGGGGTGTCTTTTCTGTTTCTCATTGTTCTACCTTGCTGCTTCTTAAGGATACACAGCAGGGGGTTGTTGCCTGCACGCCTCCAGGGAGATACAGCATTGGGGACCCCTCGCTTGTTCAACCTGAAAATTGCAAGTTACCTGCGACCTGGGTAATCTTGGGGTCTGTGGATCCAGAAAGCAGGGTCTGCTTGGTGGCGCCGCGACCTGGAGTTGCACAGACACAAATGGTTCCCATTGGAAGCCATAGTGTATGACTTTTCTCTTGCGTTTTTGCGGTTGCAGGTTGGGTCGCACAGGTGTGGGAGCCCTAAGTTTCCCTTCTGGTTGAGGTTTTGCTACACACAAGAGTAGACATCATGGAGTTTATTGCCTTACTTTGCAATACACCAGAAAGATCGCAGCTAGGAAGGCTGTCTGTTTTTATGTGGCTGCACAGCAGAAATACTCAACATTGAAGCTTGTTGGTGTTTTCTGTTTCAGATTCCCTTACCTTACTGCACTTCGGAAAAACACAATGCTGCAGGTTGCTTGGGTCCTTTCCGTGTTGGTTCTATGTGACTACACTACAGAACTGCATAACAGAAAAGATATTGTCTTGTTATGTTGGTTTAGCTAGCCAGTGAGGAAGGCGATAACCATATTGATCTTATAACTGTATTTGGTGGTTCGTCAGAAATACGCAACATAGAAGTTTGGGTCTTTCTGTCTTATATTTATGGCCCTGTTTTGCTGTACATCAGTAAAACTCCACCGTAAACAGGACTCCCGTCCTTTATGTATATATATATCAGTTATGACCTAGCTAGCTGCACTTCAGAAACACGCAGCATTTAGGGTCGGTTCACACTAAGGCAGCACGACTTACAGCGCGACTGCCTCAGGCGACCCAGGACACGACTCAGCGGCGACTTGCGAAACGACTTCGGTATGGAAGTCAATGCAAGTCGCCCCCAAAGTCGTACAGGAACCTTTTTCTAAGCCGGAGCGACTTGCATCGCGCCGATTTAGAACGGCTCCATTGCACAGAACAGGACGCTACTTGTCAGGTGACTAGGTCGCCTGACAAGTCGTCCCAGTGTGAACCAAGGCTGAGGGTTTGCGTGTGTCTTAATGTTTTTACATATTAGCTGCACATCAGAAAACCAGACTGAGGACTGTTTGTCTACATTGAAGTTCAGATTTGGGTCTCTCCCATATTTAATATGTTGGTTTAGCTAGCCACACTCGGATACACATTATTGTCTATTCTTGTGTCCTTTCTGTCTAAATCTATTGTGCTGGGTCCACAATCTATGATCTTTTTTAATTTGTGATATTAATAATGCATGTATCACCTTTTGTATTTCAGCCCTCTTTTCCGTGGAGGGGCCTGGAGTTCTGGCTGCAGACTTCACATGTCAGAAAGCCTCAGCCCCTTACATTCAGGGATGCTGGAACCATTTCCTAAGGTTGAAGCCCAGTAGGGTTAGAGCAGTGTTTCTCAACTCCAGTCCTCAAGGCGCCCCAACAGGTCATGTTTTCAGGTTTACCATTATTTTTCCCAGGTTATTTGATCACTTTCACTGCCTTAGTAATTACCACAGCCGTTTCATCTGAGGGAAATCCTGAAAACATGACCTGTTGGGGCGCCTTGAGGACTGGAGTTGAGAAACACTGGGTTAGAGGACACTGGAGGAAGGCAATAAAGAATCACCCTGCTTAGTAAGAACTTGGGAAGTTCTGTTCAGATGAGTATTATGACCTGAAGATGAAGTATAAAGATGTCCACCCGACCGAATAGGTTACGGCTCGGTGCATGGCCTTCATCTCACCCTTCTAGCAGAACTAGATGTAGCAGTATAAGTGTTATACTCCTGCTATGAACTTTATTCTCCTGAAGTAGGCACTCAGGCGTATGTAAAGCCACAGAGTGGGCATGCCTTAAATCCAGGGATCAAGCCTTGGTTAATCTATTACCCTTAAGTAGGCTTCCCTTTAGTCTTTGCTGATGTAAAGATAAAAATGAACAAAAAAGGTTGTCTGTTAGCCCCACCTTTTTTTTGCAGTTTTAATTCCCTGAACAGGGTAGTGTTAAGACAGGCCCTCTTAGTGATCAATTAGTGTCCTTGTCTTACAACACGGGTCTCTGATTAATCTTTAAGGGTTCTAAGTAGCACCTACAGGCACAATAGGCCAGGGTTGTTAGATGTGTGAGACAGGCAACATTGATAACCTACAAGTTTAACATGTTTTCTGATTCCATCTTTAAGAGCCCACTCCACCTAGATCCTGCATCCGAAGCAGAGAAGGCAGGGACATCGGTGGAGTAGACCTGCAGACCAGCCGCATGATCCAGCTATAATACCTTCATCAAGCATATGGAGTGGAGGTAAAACTCACTGCAGAACCAAGGTTCGCCAAGAGGGTCTTGCAGTGGTCCCACCCTAAGGTAGGCCTGAGGTACTTGATTATCCTCTCAGGTGTGCCGTCCTGGAAGATGACTAGAGAAAATTGACAGTTACTTACCGATAACTGTTTTTCTAGGATATCTTCCAGGACGGCAGGCCTACTTCCCGCCCGTTGGAGGAGGGAAAATGGTAGAACACTAGAAGGTGAGTACCTATGAGGAATGATTTCCCTTGTGAACCAGGTTCAGGAGTTACTTCTCTACAAACTGAGGATCAAGGGGAAGGGTGGGGACTTAAAACAGCTGTCGATTGATTGTGTTTCCTGTAGGGAGGAGCCTCTCATCTCTCAGGTGTGCCATCCTGGAAGATATCCTAGAAAAACAGTTATCGGTAAGTAACTGTCAATTTTTTTTTACTTTTTGCTATAATAAATATCCCCCAAAAATATATAAAAAAAACTTTTTTTTCCTCAGTTTAGGCCGATATGTATTCTTATACATATTTTTGGTAAAAAAAAAAAAAAAATTTGCAAAAAGCGTACATTGATTGGTTTGCACAAAAGTTATAGCGTCTACAAAATAGGGGATAGTTTTATGGCATTTTTATTATTATTATTATTTTTTTTTTTTACTAGTAATGGCTGTGATCTGCGATTTTTATCGGGACTTTATCGGACATTTTTGGGACCATTGGCATTTATACAGCGATCAGTGCTATAAAAATCCACTGATTACTGTAAAAATGTCATTGGCAGGGACGCGAATAACACTAGGGGGCGATCAAGGGGTTAATTGTGTTCCCTAGTGTGTGTTCTAACTGAAGGGGGGATGGAACTGTGTAGGGGAGATGACAGATCGCTGTTTATACTCTGTATGAAACTATTTGTCTCTTCTCCCCTCAGAGAGCCGGAAAACTGTGTTTACACACACAGATCCCGTTTCTCGGTGTGCCACGAGCGATCGCGGGAGCCCGGCAGTGATCGCCACCACCGGCCACTCGCATCGGCTCCATGGGCGAGCAGGGGGGTGCGTGCATGCGCCCCTAGTGGCCACAGGGCAAAGCGATGTTACATAACGTTGTTTTGCCCAGCCGTGCCATTCTGCCGCATTAAAACTGCGGAAGCTGGTCGGCGAGTGGCTAATGTTGCACAATGTTTGTGCAACTGTTTATAAAATCTATATTTTAAGGAAAAAATACACTAAAGTGTATTTAATTGCACACAAACACAACTTAATCCCAAGTTTTTGTACAAAATAAAAGATTAGGTAGAGTAGAGTAAATAGATAACGAATGTGTCAAGCCTCCAAAAGCTCTGTGGGCCCAATAACCCTTTCGTGCCAGAGACGTTTTTGCGTGTTTCTATATTGCCGTATAGGCAAATAACGGTGGCGGGGTGGCTTTCTTGTTCTTGGACGGTGCATCCCCGATCTCGGTAGAGAGCCGATTTACACGGCTCTTTACCCATGTGATCAGCTGTGTCCAATCACAGCTGATCACAAGTAAACAAGGAAATGCTGGTTATCGACTTTCCTCTCCTCACACTGACAGCATGTGAGCTGAGGAAAGCTGATCAGCAACATTTCCTCACAGAGGAGAACTGCACAGATCATCAGTGCCCTGATGATCAGTGGAGCCCCAACAGTGCCCATCAGTGATGCCAGTCAGTGCCCATCAGTGATGCTAATCAGTGACCATTAGTGATGCCAATCAGTGCTGCTTTTCAGTGCCAATCAGTGCCTGCCCATAAGTGCCACCTATCAGTGCTCATCAGTGCTGCATATTAGTGCCTCCTCAACAGTGCTCTTCAGTGCTGTTTCATCAGTACCCGTCAGTGCAACCTATCAGTGGCCATCAGTGCCACCTATTAGTGCTCATCAGTGCTGCATATTAGTGCCTCCTCATCAGTGCCACCTCATCAGTGCTCTTCAGTGCCGTCTCATCAGTACCCGTCAGTGCCACATATCAGTGCTCATCAGTGCTGCATATTAGTGCCTCCTCATCAGTGCCGTCTCATCAGTGCCCATCAGTGCCATCTCATCAGTACCCGTCAGTGCAGCCTATCAGTGCCCATCAGTGCGGGAGAAAAATTACTTATTTACAACATTTTCTAACAGAAACCCTTTTTTTTTTTAAATTATTGGACTTTTTTTGCTTTTTAGAAAAAAAAAAACCCAGTGGTGATTGAATACCACCAAAAGAAAGCTTTATCGGTCTAAAAAAATGATCAAAATGTCATTTTGGTACAGTGTTGCATGACCCCATAGTTGTCATTCAAAATGTGAGTGCGCTGAAAGCTGAAAATTGGTCTGGGCGGGAAGGGGGTGAAAGTGCTGGGGGGGGGGGGGGTAAACTGTGATGTAAGGGAGGGTGGGGGGACTCTTGACTTCTGATGGTGTGGGGGGTAATTACATCTGATGTGAGGGGAGGGAGGGTGGGGTGCTCTGGCCATCTAGATTTAGGCTAGGTTCACACTTGTGCGATGCAGACACTGAATGTGATTCGAGCAGGAATCGCTTCACATTCCTGTTCACATGACATGCAAAGTCTGTGCAGTGCGATTTCAGCCACACAGTTTGTATGGCTGAAATCGCATCCACACCAAAATGGCGCAGGATCCTTTTTTTCCTCCGCACCTGAATCGCATCGCATGAGTGTTCACACCCATGCGATGCAATTCTGGCAATCGCACTACATTTTGCGATCTGTTTCAGGGTGTTGTTAAGATAACATTGACACCGCTGCAGATCGCATGGACAAGGCAATGCGGAAAACACAGTATTCACTGTCTGTCCCGCATCGCATAAGTGTTAACCTAGCCTTACATATACAACTGGCCCTTTAAGGGCAACCATAATGCTGATGCGAATAAAATTGAGTGTCGGGGGGTGTGCAGTGGTCACATACATACAGATCATTTATAAAAAATCACCAACAGTACTGGAGAAATACTAACTGAATTAGGAAATTAAGGAAACCACCACCCTATATTACCAAAAGTATTGGGACACCTGCCTTTACAACACATAAGCTTTAATGGCAGCCCAGTCTTAGTCCGTAGGGTTCAATATTGAGTTGGCCCACCTTTTGCAGCTATAACAGCTTTAACTCTTCCGGGAAGGCTGTCCACAAGGTTTAGGAGTGTGTCTATGGGAATGTTTGATCATTCTTCCAAAAGCGCATTTGTTAGGTCAGGCACTGATGTTGGATGAAAAGGCCTGGCTCGCAGTCTGCACTCTAATTCATCCCAAAGGTGTTCTATCGGGTTGAGGTCAGGACTCTGTGCAGGCCAGTCAAGTCCCTCCACCCCAAACTCGCTCATCCATGTCTTTATGGACCTTGCTTTGTGCACTGGTCCAAATCATTTGGAGTAGGGGGCATTGGAGGAAATAAAGGGGTCAATGAGGTCACCATGGCGACCGGGCCCCATGCTGCAGGGGGCCCTTGAGGGCCCCCTGTATACCTCGATAGGAGGAGCGGCAAGGGCGGCTGAGACCGAGCTTCCCGATCCTCAGCCGGCACTGCGGGGAGCTCGTCAAACTAATTAGACCTAAAGTGAAAGCAGTGTGTGCTGTGTTCTTTGTCTCCCCCTACAGTGCAGTACCCGGCAGAAAGAGATAAGCGGGGTGATTTACTAAGACGAATGCGCTGCGCCGGTTCACACCTTAAAGCGGAGGTCCACCCTAAAAAAAACAAAAAAAAAAACATAAAAATGCTTATAAAAAGCGGGGGAAAAAATTGAAAAAAAAAATAATTGAAAAAAAATAATTTTTTTACTTACCAGAAATGGCTGTTGCTAGGCAGATCGTCCTAATCTGCCACTTCCTACTCCGCGGTGATCTTCATTCTTCTCCTCCTCGCGTTGTCTTCTGGGGAAGGTGACGCACTGTGTTCTGGGAACTGTGTGTGTCCCAGAACACAGCCGGCCATTCACAAAGCGCCGCGTGACTCGCGCATGCGCAGTAGGAGCCGCAAGGCTCCACTGCCTGTTTCCCTTAGTTCGAATGGCTGCGCTGGGACCCGATCCGATGGACGGATTGGCTTCGAGCGACCGACATCACAGGCATCCTGGACAGGTAAGTGTGTTTGTTAAAAGTCAGTAGCTACAGTGTTTGTATATCAGAGTTTTACAATGCCTCATGGGATGTGTAGTTCCGCAACAGCTGGAGAGCCATAGTTTGAAGATTCCTGATCACTCTATTGTTGCGGAACTACACATCCCATGAGGCATTGTAAAACTCTGACATTCACAGACATGACTGGGCATGATGGGAATTGTAGTTCCTGAACAACTGGAGGGCCGTAGTTTGAAGACCCCTGTGCTAGACCATTATTATGCCTCCAGAATTGGGAGTGTGGCATCTACCCAACTTCTCTCTGCTGGTGGACACAAGAACCTACATCTATAGATGTATATTTGGGCAGCACAGTGGTGTAGTGGATAGCATTTTCACCTAGCAGCAAAAAGGGTCGCTGGTTTGAATCCCGCCCACGACGCGACACCGTCTGCCTGGAGTTTGCATGTTCTCCCTGTGCCTGCGTGGGTTTCTTCCAGGTACTCCAGTTTCCTCCCACACTCTGAAAACATGCTGGTAGGTAAATCGGATCCTGTCTAAATTGGCCCTAATATGTCTGAATGTGTGTTAAGGACCCACACAAACACCACCCCATGTTAAAAAAAATACAATTATTTTCTTAATTTGCAAATAAGGATCATTTCTTCCTCAGAGAACAGTGGGTGGGGCATGGTGGTAGGAAGAAATTAGCAGCAGTACAAGCAACTTCCTGTAGGGGCGTGATGTCATTCCTGTGTGCTGTTCGCCGCTTCCGGTCTACGGGTACATACCTCCGCACACACAGCACTCGCGTATCTTGCATAGAAAGATGCATTTAGCTGCAGGAATCCATATTTGGATGTAAATTAATAGTAAAGCAGATGCAGTTGGTGGAGATCTGAGGGGGGACATGCAAGGAAAATAAAAAAACAGCATGTTTGCTTCTACATGATTGGATGATAAAATCGCCAGTGCTTCCCCTCAGATTTACAGCGAGTACACTTGCATTGCAGAGTGGATTTGCCTTTAATAAACCCCAAAATACCTAATAATTTGGGGTGTACACAACAAGGTGCTAGAGTGCAATTTGCCTAATGGGGACACTAGTTAGATTGACCTGTGTGTCCCCAAGAAAAAACATTGGTAGGGTTTTACCCTCACTTCCTGTTTGGCCATGTGACAGGAAGTGAAGCCAATTTTAAGAAAAGGGACACAAAGCTCAACCTAAAAAAGACAAGCAGGGGTTCTAACACTCACTTGGTTTCCCTCAAATGCCCACAAACAGAATAGGATTGTCTTGAGATTGATTTTAGCTCAGTGCTCTAAATCAGTGCTTCTCAACCCTGTCCTCAAGTACCCCCAACAGGCCATGTTTGCAGGCTTTCCTTCATCTTGCACAGGTGCTTTAAATCACAGCCAATGGCTTGGTATTTTGGACAGCTATTTTAGCCAAGATACATTCCCAAAACATGTCCTGTTGGGGGTACTTGAGGAATGAGGCTGAGAACCACGGTGCTAAAATGGAAAATGTAAAACTTACCTCTCCGTAATTTTCCTTTCCTGTTATGCAGTGATGGGCACATTGAGTCTGCAATGATGGGCACATTGAGTCTGCAATGATGGGCACAGTGAGGCTGCAATGATGAGCACAGTGAGGCTGCAATGATGAGCACAGTGAGGCTGCAATGATGGGCACAGTGAGGCTGCAATGATGGGCACAGTGAGGCTGCAATGATGGGCACAGTGAGGCTGCAATGATGGGCACGGTGAGGCTGCAATGATGGGCACGGTGAGTCTGCAGTGATGGGCACAGTGAGGCTGTATTGATGGGCACAGCAAGGCTGCAATGATGGACAAAGTGAGGCTGCAATGATGGGCACAGTGAGGCTGCAATGATGGGCACAGTGAGACTACATTGATGGGTACAGTGAAGCTGCAATGATGGGCACAATGAGGCTGCAATAATGGGCACAGTGAGGCTGCAAAGATGGGCACAGTGAGGCTACATTGATGGGCAGTGAGGCTGCATTGATGGGCACAGTGAGGCTGCATGGATGAGCACAGAGAGGCTGCATGGGCTGGTACAGAGGCTGCATTTGATGGGCACAGTGAGGCTGCATTTGATGGGCACAGTGAGGCTGCATTTGATGGGCACAGTGAGGCTGCATTTGATGGGCACAGTGAGGCTGCATTTGATGGGCACAGTGAGGCTGCATTTGATGGGCACAGTGAGGCTGCATTTGATGGGCACAGTGAGGCTGCATTTGATGTGCACAGTGAGGCTGCATTTGATGGGCACAGTGAGGCTGCATTGATCTCTTGTATTATGTCTGCAGTCTCTGACCATCTCCTGTATCATGTCTACATTCTCTTACCAGCTTTAGTATCATGTTCTCAGTCTCTAACCATCTCCTGTACCATGTTATACTGCGGCAGGTTGGTTCCCTGGGCAAACCGTCGAGCTGTATGTCGGTTTGCCTTTTGACCACTAGGGGGCACGCGCCGCAGGAGACACCCGCGATCGCACCACTCAGAGACAAAATGGAGATCTGTCAATGTAAACAGACAGATCTCTGTGCTTTCAGGGGTGAGAAGAGAGATCTGTTGTTCATACTAAGTATGAACAATGATCGGTCTCCTCACCCAGACAGTCCCATCCCCCCCAGTTAGAATCACTCCCTAGGTAACACAGTTAACCCCTTGATCCTACCCCCTACTGTTAATTCCTTGCCAGTGACATTTACACAGCATTCAGTGAATTTTTATAGCACTGATCACTGTATAAATGCCAATGGTCCCAAAAATGTGTCAAAAGTGTCCGATGTGTCTGCCATAATGTTGCAGTCCTGATAAAAATCGCAGATCGCCGCCATTACTAGTAAAAAAAATAAATTAATAATAAAAATGCCATAAAACTATTCCCTATTTTGTAGATGCTATAACTTTTACGCAAACCAATCAATATACGCTTATTGCTTTTTTTATTACCAAAAATATGTAGAAGAATAAGTATCGGCCTAAACTGTGGAAAACATTTGTTTTTTTTTTTAAAAAAGGGCATATTTATTATAGCAAAAAGTACAAAATATTGTGTTTTTTTCAAAATTGTCGCTCTTTTTTTGTTTATAGCACAAAAAATAAAAACCTCAGAGGTGATCAAATACCACCAAAAGAGAGCTCTAATTGTGGGAAAAAAGGACGTCAATTTTGTTTGGGTTAAAAGATACTCAATTGGTACTAAGGGGCCCAAAGTGTACCAAGAAAATATCCCCCACATCATTACACCACCGCCACCAGCCTAAACCGGTGATACAAGGCAGGATGGATCTATGCTTTCATGTTTACACCAAATTCTGATCCTACCATCTGAATGTCGCAGCTGAAATCGAGACTGATCAGACCAGGTAACGTTTTTCCAATCTTCTACTGTCCAATTTTGGTGATCCTGTGCAATTGTAGCCTCAGTTTCTGGTTCTTATCTGACAGGATTGGCACCTGGTGTGGTCTTCTGCTGCTGTAGCCCATCTGCTTCAAGGTTCAATTTGTTGTACGTTCAGAGATGGTATTCTGCATACCTTGGATGTAACGAGTGGTTATTTGCGTTACTGTTGCCTTTCTGTCATCTGGAACCAGTCTGCTCCATTCTCCTCTGACCTCAAGGCATTTTCATCCACACAACTGCCGCTCACTGGATATTTTCTCTTTTTCTCACCATTCTCCGTAAACCCGAGAGATGGTTGTGTGTGAAAATCCCAGTGGCTCAACAGTTTTTACTTAAACCAGACCGTCTGGCACCAACAACCATGATACGTTCAAAGTCACCCAAATCCCCTTTTTTCTAGATTATGATGCTCGGTTTGAACTTCAGCAAGTCGCCTTTACCACGTCTAGATGCCTAAATGCATTGCGTTACTGCCATGTGATTGGCTGATTAGAAATTTGTGTCACCAAGCAATTGAACAGGTGTAAATAATAATGTGGCCAGTGAGTGTATATACTGTGTGTATGTATGTGTATATATATATATATATAACTGTAACATTAGCCCATTTTTTTTGTATAATGTGACATATGATGGTATGCCGAGTAAATAGATACCTTACATGTCACGCTTTAAAATTGCACGCACTCGTGGTATGGCGCCAAACTTTGGTACTTAAAAATCTCCATAGGCTTAACATTTTTTGCAGGTTACCTATTTAGAGTTACAGAGGAGGTCTAGTGCTAGAATTATTGCTCTCGCTCTAACGATCGCCAGGATACCTCACATGTGTGGTTTAGACGTCATTTACATATGCAGGTGTGACTTACGTATGCGTTTGCTTCTGCGTGCAAGCTCATGGGGACAGGGGCACTTTAATTTCTTTTTGTTTATTTTATTTATTTATTTTTACACTTTCCCTTTAACAATTTTTTTGATCCCTTTTATTCCTATTACAAGGGATGTAAACATCCCTTGTAAATAGGGATGGTGCGTGACAGCAGGGGCGACCCGTGCATTGTGGGTGCATGGGCACCGCCCCCCCAATCCCTGCCGCCGCCTCCCTATGCATGAGCCTGGCCCCTTTCAGGATGCCGGACGCATGGACTCCTATGGCAGTGTGGGGGGGGGAATTTTTTTTTAAGCACCTGGTTAGAGCCTGAGGCTCTAATAGGCTTCAAAAAAGGGTGGGCTCGGGGCGCAGAGAGTGTGCCCTGATCCCACCCTGTTGTGTGACCATAGCAAATTAATTTTTCACTATTTTTACACCACAGTGCCTCCCTGCTAATCAGAAGGCAGGTCAGTGAGACCTGTTTCCTGATTGGCCAAATTCTGCTTTGGCGGAAGAGACACACAGGGGAGGAAGCTGGAAGATCAGACTCCTCCACCGCCGCTGCTGACACAGGAGAGGAGAGGACCCAACAGCCGGGTAAGTGCCAGACCTCCTCCTGCGAGGTACTGCCAGTGTGCTGCATGCCCTGCACCCAGCGGAATGGAGGAGGAGATGCACGGGAACCATGGAGGATGCAGGAGCCCATGCCTGCCCATCCCACAGCTCGCTGCCATCACCCGGATAGGGTAAGTGCCAGTCTGATGTCGGGCGAGTGGGGGGGTGTCACAGTGGCTGCATATTATGGACACAGAAGCTCAGAAGCTGCATATGGTGGGCACAGAAGCTGCATATGGTGGGCACAAAAGCTGCACATGGTGGGCACAAAAGCTGCACATGGTGGGCACGGAAGCTGCATATGGTGGGCACGGAAGCTGCATATGGTGGGCACGGAAGCTGCACATGGTGGGCACGGAAGCTGCATATGGTGGGCACAATGGCTGCATATGGTGGGCACAATGGCTGCATATGGTGGGCACAATGGCTGCATATGGTGGGCACAATGGCTGCATATGGTGGGCACAGAGGCTGCATATGGTGGGCACAGAGGCTGCATATGATGGGCACGGAGGCTGCACATGGTGGGCACAGAGGTTGCACATGGTGGGCACACAGGTTGCATATGGTGGGCACAGTGGCTGCAATTGATGGCACAGTGAGGCTTGATGTTTTTTTTCAGTGTTTTTCAGAATTTTTCAGTTTGTTTGCGCCCCCCAAAAAATTTTGAGCACCAGCCGCCAATGCATGACAGGTCCTCTTTATGGAGAGATATGGGGTCTATAAGACCCCACATCTCTCCTCCAGGCTGGAAAACATCAGATCAAAAAAATGTACGATCTGATGCTTTTCAAGCCAAGATCTCGGCTTTGTTTACATCGGTTCGGTCCGGACGTCATAACGTCGCACCCGGGCTTCCGAGGATCATAGAGATTGCCGCGAACCATCTGTCCTTTGGAAATCTCTATGCCTCTCTTCCGGTGCTGGCAGATTTGTTCTCCGGGTCCCTGATCACACGGGAGAGCCCGGAGAAGCACCGGAGGGCGGCGGGAGGGGCGTCCCCTTCCGCCGCCGCTAAGAATGTCAGGGCCACGAACTAATAAAATAGAGAAGTGGCCCCATGGGATTGTCACCCCTGACACCCATTTGTTTTATAAATACATTTTACTCTTAGTAGGGGGCTATGGTGATTAAGTACATGACTCTCTTTGGCTGCTTTGCTGGTTCTTTCTGTTTTGTGTTTCAGGTGACAACAAGCTGCCTGCCGTTGCTAGGAAGATTTACCTCAGCTGCTGAGCACTGGATTGGTGACAAATCCTTTGGCGGGAAACACCTAGCCAATGAGTGTAACCTGTTACCTCTATCCTCTCCTGTCACTGGGCGGAGTCAGCATTTACCTCAGGTCTCTCAGCTGGACTCACCTCTGGATTCTCCTCAGCCTTCCTTTTGGATGTTTTGACCCACTCTCAGCCCAGAATGGATATTGTACTTCATAAACTACTTCAAAAGACTAATTCCCCTGGAGGAAGGGTCGCCTCAGTCATTTAATTCATTCATTTTTTTTTACTTTCCCCCCCCTCAATTTTCACTGGTGACAGATGTATCATCACTTCCATCTGTGGGCCCTGGGCCTGTATTGTGCCTCTCATTCCTGAAGTGCCAGGGCTGCCCTGTATACTGATGGTAATGGGTTCCCTGAGGTCAGACAGGGAACTTTTCATCCACCATTAGGCAGAACAATACTTGAGGTAAGACTATGGGAGCGTCACATCACCACTGGGACTTTACAGGGACCAGAAGAGAAGGACCGATGGATGGAAGTGTTAGCATACAGGCCGACAGGAGCTACTGTGAAAGAATACACAGGATAAGGAGGCCCTACTCCTCTTCAGACACCCACAGAGCCACTGATCCTGCCAGCGGGAGCCAGGGAGGCAGCGAGCCTGAAGCTGATACCATGGACTGACAGCGTGATCAACACCTTTCCAACAGGATCATCATCATCACAGACTAGGGGTGAGTGAAGGCTCTGAGGGCTGGGAATATACACATCACTTCACTCTGTTCTGTCTGCTTCAGTGTCCTCTGTATCAGTGTCTTCCCTGATCAGTGTCCTCTGTGTCAGTGTCTTCCCTGCTCAGTGTCCTCTGTGTCAGTGTCTTCCCTGCTCAGTGTCCTCTGTGTCAGTGTCTTCCCTGATCAGTGTCCTCTGTGTCAGTGTCTTCCCTGATCAGTGTCCTCTGTGTCAGTGTCTTCCCTGATCAGTGTCCTCTGTGTCAGTGTCTTCCCTGCCCAATGTCCTCTGTGTCAGTGTCTTCCCTGCTCAGTGTCCTCTGTGTCAGTGTCTTCCCTGCTCAGTCTCCTCTGTGTCAGTGTCTTCCCTGATCAGTGTCCTCTGTGTCAGTGTCTTCCCTGCTCAGTGGTCTCTGTGTCAGTGTCTTCCCTGCTCAGTGTGCTCTGTGTCAGTGTCTTCCCTGCTCAGTGTGCTCTGTGTCAGTGTCTTCCCTGCTCAGTGTGCTCTGTGTCAGTGTCTTCCCTGCCCAGTGTCCTCTGTGTCAGTGTCTTCCCTGCCCAGTGTGCTCTGTGTCAGTGTCTTCCCTGCCCAGTGTGCTCTGTGTCAGTGTCTTCCCTGCTCAGTGTGCTCTGTGTCAGTGTCTTCCCTGCTCAGTGTGCTCTGTGTCAGTGTCTTCCCTGCTCAGTGTGCTCTGTGTCAGTGTCTTCCCTGCTCAGTGTGCTCTGTGTCAGTGTCTTCCCTGCTCAGTCTCCTCTGTGTCAGTGTCTTCCCTGCTCAGTCTCCTCTGTGTCAGTGTCTTCCCTGCTCAGTCTCCTCTGTGTCAGTGTCTTCCCTGCTCAGTCTCCTCTGTGTCAGTGTCTTCCCTGCTCAGTCTCCTCTGTGTCAGTGTCTTCCCGGCCCAGTCTCCTCTGTGTCAGTGTCTTCCCTGCTCAGTCTCCTCTGTGTCAGTGTCTTCCCTGCTCAGTCTCCTCTGTGTCAGTGTCTTCCCTGCTCAGTCTCCTCTGTGTCAGTGTCTTCCCTGATCAGTGTCCTCTGTGTCAGTGTCTTCCCTGATCAGTGTCCTCTGTGTCAGTGTCTTCCCTGATCAGTGTCCTCTGTGTCAGTGTCTTCCCTGATCAGTGTCCTCTGTGTCAGTGTCTTCCCTGCTCAGTGTCCTCTGTGTCAGTGTCTTCCCTGCTCAGTGTGCTCTGTGTCAGTGTCTTCCCTGCTCAGTGTCCTCTGTGTCAGTGTCTTCCCTGATCAGTGTCCTCTGTGTCAGTGTCTTCCCTGCCCAGTGTCCTCTGTGTCAGTGTCTTCCCTGCTCAGTGTCCTCTGTGTCAGTGTCTTCCCTGCTCAGTGTCCTCTGTGTCAGTGTCTTCCCTGCCCAGTGTCCTCTGTGTCAGTGTCTTCCCTGCTCAGTGGTCTCTGTGTCAGTGTCTTCCCTGCTCAGTGGTCTCTGTGTCAGTGTCTTCCCTGCTCAGTGTGCTCTGTGTCAGTGTCTTCCCTGCTCAGTGTGCTCTGTGTCAGTGTCTTCCCTGCTCAGTGTGCTCTGTGTCAGTGTCTTCCCTGCTCAGTGTCCTCTGTGTCAGTGTCTTCCCTGCCCAGTGTGCTCTGTGTCAGTGTCTTCCCTGCTCAGTCTCCTCTGTGTCAGTGTCTTCCCTGCTCAGTCTCCTCTGTGTCAGTGTCTTCCCTGCTCAGTCTCCTCTGTGTCAGTGTCTTCCCTGCTCAGTCTCCTCTGTGTCAGTGTCTTCCCTGCTCAGTGTCCTCTGTGTCAGTGTCTTCCCTGCTCAGTCTCCTCTGTGTCAGTGTCTTCCCGGCCCAGTCTCCTCTGTGTCAGTGTCTTCCCTGCTCAGTGTGCTCTGTGTCAGTGTCTTCCCTGATCAGTGTCCTCTGTGTCAGTGTCTTCCCTGATCAGTGTCCTCTGTGTCAGTGTCTTCCCTGATCAGTGTCCTCTGTGTCAGTGTCTTCCCTGCTCAGTGTCCTCTGTGTCAGTGTCTTCCCTGCTCAGTGTCCTCTGTGTCAGTGTCTTCCCTGCTCAGTGTCCTCTGTGTCAGTGGCTTCCCTGCCCAGTGTCCTCTGTGTCAGTGTCTTCCCTGCTCAGTGTCCTCTGTGTCAGTGTCTTCCCTGCCCAGTGTCCTCTGTGTCAGTGTCTTCCCTGCCCAGTGTCCTCTGTGTCAGTGTCTTCCCTGCTCAGTGTCCTCTGTGTCAGTGTCTTCCCTGCCCAGTGTCCTCTGTGTCAGTGTCTTCCCTGCTCAGTCTCCTCTGTGTCAGTGTCTTCCCTGCTCAGTCTCCTCTGTGTCAGTGTCTTCCCTGCTCAGTCTCCTCTGTGTCAGTGTCTTCCCTGCTCAGTCTCCTCTGTGTCAGTGTCTTCCCTGCTCAGTCTCCTCTGTGTCAGTGTCTTCCCTGCTCAGTCTCCTCTGTGTCAGTGTCTTCCCTGCTCAGTGTCCTCTGTGTCAGTGTCTTCCCTGCTCAGTCTCCTCTGTGTCAGTGTCTTCCCTGCTCAGTCTCCTCTGTGTCAGTGTCTTCCCTGCCCAGTGTCCTCTGTGTCAGTGTCTTCCCTGCTCAGTGTACTCTGTCTGTCAGCCTTTAGTCATCTCTCCTGTTCCCTTTCAGCTCTCTAGTACTTTCATTTATATTTCATTTATCATACTTCTGGCCTGTGAAATGTCTTTATTGTGTTTTCATTTGCTGCAGTTATTGCAGGTACTGTGTTAGAATGGTAGTGATCCTGTCCAGCATACAGCATTACAGCATTACAGGGTTGTTAGGCACTCATATAACCCCAAAATCTCCCCTAACAGGCTGATCAGTCAGCTTATCATCATGGGCTTTTCTGAGGGTTTTATTTACTTCCTTCACAGGAATTAGGCTGTTTAAGGCATGTAAGTTTTAAATTAGTGAATGAGTTGTCTAAATATTGTTTTTTATACATCATTTTTCATACTTTGTTTTATTATGAAAAGTTAAAGAGCAGTACAATTGTAGTACACCATGTGTCACAGAAAATGACTTGTTGACATGATACTGTTTTTAAAATTTTCAAAAGAAATTTATGAAGAGAGGATCCCACCTCATATAGTTCCTCCATTTGTTTGTTTAACCTCCCTGGCGGTTTTCCCGAGTGTGGCTCGGGGTTAAAATTCAGCACCATTAGTGGTAACCCCGAGCCACACTCGGGATTACATTGCAGGATCCTGGAGCGGTATACTTACCTTGTCCCCGAGTTCCTGCGATGTCCCCCGCAGTGTCCGTGGGCTCCGTCCTCCTCCCGAAGCCTCTCTGTGCCAGGCTCCGTTCCCTGCGAGCGTCGCGACGCACGGGGTCGGAGCCTGGCGGCAAATTCAAAAAATGAAAAAATCATAACACATACAGTACTGTAATCTTACAGATTACAGTACTGTATGAAATGATTTCACATCCCTTTTGTCCCCAGTGCTTTGTTCCATGCCCTGCACGCAGTTTTTTATTACATATACTGTTCTTTCTGCCTGGAAACTGGAGATTGTCCGTAGCAACCAAAAAGTGTCCCTTTACGTCAAAAGTGGCTTTAGACCAGCTAGAAAACAGCGATAGTAAATTAGAACACTTGCAGAATTGAGCAATAGTGAATCGTGGGGAAATTTATTTTATTATTATTTTTTATTTTTATTTTTTAATTATTTATTTTTATTTATTATATTAAAATTTATGTTTTTGTGTTTCAAACTTTATCATACCCGGGATATCTACTAGACTCTTGTTTGGACAGATTTAAGTGTGTTATTGTTAAGAATTACAGACCTACAATATAAAACGCCAAATTTCCATGCAAAATAATTGTACCGCTTTTAGCACCTAAAATCCGAAATAATCATACCGCCAGGGAGGTTAAGCTATCACCTCTAGCTGTGATTCCTGAAGAATCCAATGAGTTTAATCATTTGTCAGTTCCTAAGGGTTCCTGTTCTTTATTGATCCAATTGGTGATAGCCTATTCTCATTGATATACCTAAATCTACAATATATCAAGCTCTTTTTGTGATTAGATCATTTGGTCAGATGCCCTTTTAGTCAAATCTGACATTAAAGTGGGGTTCCACCCAAAAAAACAAAAGTACCTCAAAAATTCTAAAAAAAAAACAAAAAAACATTTGGATATTTTTTTTTCACTTACCTCTAAATGCCTGTTGCTAGGGGGTCCCTCGTAGTCTTCCTCTTCCAGTGCCTGGGCTGGTGACATCACTTCCCCCTCGGCACAGGAAGGGCTCCGCTCTGCTCCCTCCCTCCTGTCAGTCATCTGGGACCCATTACAGATCCCAGGTGACTGAGCGGCCAATCACGGCGCGCGGCGCCGCTCTCGCATGCACGGTGGGTGCCAGGCTGTGAAGCCACAGCCCGGCACCCACAGTTGAAATGCCGGCGCCGACGAGCGGAGGGGGGGGGACGAGCGGGGCTTCGATCCCCCCGCATCGCTGGACCCTGGGACAGGTAAGTGTCCAATTAAAAGTCAGCAGCTGCAGTATTTGCAGCTGCTGACTTTTAATTTTTTTATTTTTTTGACGGCCCCCCTGGGTGGAACTCCTCTTTAAATCTTTTTTGTTTATTCTATGATTTTGGTCAGGAGTGTGTAACTCCATGGTCATTCTCTTCTTGCTTCATCTCAAATGAATTTTTTTTCTTTGATAAGCAGTATGAAGATTGAAATAGTTAAGCATTGTAAGGCTGTTGGTGTAGCTACATGATCCCCTCTGTGGCTCAGCCAAAGAGATCTGCATTCTCCAATGCTCCTCTTCCTCTTAATTCAGTTCAGAGCTCTGCTTTTCTTTTAGTAAATCAGTGTATTTCTACTACAGTGCTGCAGAAATCTGCTTTGCAAAATACTGTTTCCTGGTAGGAAGTTTGTTCTCAAAGCCATAGTCCAGTGATGATGGGGAGAGTGATCCCCTGGTCTTCCAGTTTGATGGTCAATGAATCTTATCATGTCTCTTTAGCTGCTGAATCAGTTCTGCCTTTTGCTCCGCATTATTTCCTGGGTGTTGTTATAGAGTTGGCCAGGATGGAGTTTAAAGGCCCCTTTCACACGAGGCGGACTCCGTTTCCACGGAGCCCGCCGGCTCAGCGGGAGATCAGTCCGTTGATCTCCGCTGAGCCGGCGGATGACAGGTCCCTCTCTGCTCACTGAGCGGGGAGGGGCTTGTCAGGCGCCGTTGCCGCCTATGGAGGGATCGGATGAAAACGGACAGCATGTCCGTTTTCATCAGATCTCACCCGATTCGATCCGCCAGCGACGGACCTGGACGTAGAGCCATCTGTCTGCTTTTAGCGGATCGGACGGGGTCGGATGTCAGCGGACATGTCTCCGCTGACATCCGCAGCTCCATAGACTAACATGGAGCGCCCGTTCAGGTCCGCCGTCAAAACTGGCAGGCGGACCTAAACGGTCCGATCGTGTGAAAGGGGCCTTAGACTCCTACAAAAGACATGGTATCTTTTCAGAACCACCTTATCAGAAACTAGTATACTATTTATGTGATTCAGTTGTCCTTGGGCTTTTTGGTGTTTGTATCAGGCATTATGTCTATGAGCAGAATTTTACTAGTGGACTGGGTGCTTCTCATCTCAGGCCTTAAATTTTCTTATTGGCATGTTGGTTTGGTTAGAAGGTAAAAGAGTATCTACTGGTTTTGGTGCAAATTTATTTCAACGTAAAATGTTGGCTCTATGTGGCAAGGTGAAGAAATAATATAAAGTGTGGGCATCTTAAGTAACATTGACCTCTGGTCATGAAAGGGCTTAACTAGCTGTTTAACTGGCTCTTAACTGGACACTGATCCTATGATAACATTGTTATATACTGTATGTTAACAGCAAAGTATGAAATCCAGCATTCTATACAATGCCCAGGGGCGTATCTGCTGCAAGGCAAACAAGAAGTTTGCCTTGGGTGGCATTTTTTAGGGGGCGGCATCGCCCCCTAGGCGCACACGCTAAAGTTGAGCAATGGTAACAGCGCGGCCGTCCAGTTCTGGATGGGCATCTAGTGATACCCTCTCAGAACCGCGCCTGCATGATCTGTGATCCCTGTGTCCTTCGGAGACAACTGATCACAGATCGTTGATAAAGAGACAATCACAATGACTCTTTACCACCTGATCAGCTGTCTCCAATCACAGCTGATCATGATTGAAACACACTTGCCAGTTATTGCCCTTCCTTTCCTCATGCTGTCACAGCCCGAGGAGAGAAGAGAGCTGGTAACCGGCTAGTGTGAAAGGAAACATCTACACTGATAATCAGGGTAGAAGCATCAAGTGTTGAATCCACAAAAGGACAAGGTGTCATTGAGGGAATGTGCAGACTCTACTGACCTGCTTTCGATCTCTGCATTCTGATGGGAAAATTACTTACCGATAAATGAACTTCTAATGCCGCGTACACACGAGCGGAATTTCCATCAGAAAAAAGTCCGATGGGAGCTTTTAATGGTATATTCCGACCGTGTGTATGTGCCATCTGACTTTTTCCACCGAAAATTCAGACGGACTTCAGAGAACATGTTCTATATTTTTCAGAGGAAACGAATTACTATCGGAAAAAACGCTCGTCTCTATGCTGTTCTGACGTACCAAAAACGATGCATGCTCTGAAGCAAGTACGAGACGGAAGCGCTCGGTCTTTCTAGTGTCATCGTACGTGTTGTACGTCATCGCGTTCTTGGCAGTCGGACTTTGGTGTGACCGTGTGTATGCAAGACAGCTTGAGCGGAATTCCGTCGGAATTCCGTAGGAGAAACCTTCAGAGTTTATTTTGAAGGCAAAACCGCTCGTGTGTACGCATTATTAGTGTATATTGTCTTCAGTTGCATCAGCTCTTCACCACTCTGCTGTTTTCAGGATTGGCGAGTATCTGTGGTATGACAGCGAAGGATTTGTTACTACAGGAGATGATTCTGAGGGCCCAATCCAAAAATTAGGAGCTTGGCTGAGGAGCTGTTTGTCTGTACCCCTTTCTAACCCATCATCACAGTTACCTGTGGGTTAGGTACCCCTCTTAGAAAGGGGTGTGTCAGTTCGGCTTCTGCAGGGTGAGGAAACTTTCTGCTGTTGGGGCACAATGAAGCACCTGGGGACTGTGCTGGCCTCTGCCCTCACCTCTTTTAATCTGTCCGTACTCTAGATGGTCTCAGTTTGCTTCATGCCACCAGTCTCAGGATGACTGGAGCGAATCCCTCCCTCACCCTACTGGCATTCAGCATCAAAAAGTGCCGAGCAACTTCACTTTACTGCCTTCCAATGGCTCTCCCCAGGACATACTGAGCAGCACCTACCTGGCTAGAGCTCCCGATGCAGGCTGGCATTGGCAGAGTGATCTAGATATAGAGCAACAGCTGAAAACTCATCAACAAGGGAAATAAAGCCCTTACAGTAAGTTGCCTACCAGATCTTTTACTCAAGGCAGATCCGGAAGCGGAGGGCACAATGAGCGGTCAATAACAGTGCCCTGCTACCAGGGTGGAGCAGCCAATTAATGTAAACATTGAGGCTGGATCCAAGGCAGCAAGCTTCCCCTCGCCCAATTTTCATTATACCTTCTTCACTCCTCATCAGTTTTCATACCCCTCACTCTGATCCCACTTCGTCTTGTGTGGTTTTACCTCATCGTAACCGTGGCTTGGTAGGTAACAAATAGCTTAAACTCCCACAATAAAATAAATAATTACTCTATTGAGTTCAGCCAATGATAAAACAATCCATTATTTACTGAGCAGGATTAACAGAATAGATCCAGCAAGAAGCTTAACCCCTTCCTGACGAAGGTAAAACAAACCTTAAAGCGGGGGTCCACCTATCTATCCTTTTTTTTTTAGTTCATTCACAAACTTTTCTTCTCAGCATTACATACTGACATATTGTGTGTAATATGTCTGCCTGTGTCAGATTTCGTCGAAAAGAATAACTTATATTATTCACTGCAGGCGGTTTCCATCTTCATTGTGGGCATTTGAAGCCCACAAGCATTTATTTCCTGGATGTGGTGAATGCTGTGCTCCCAGCATTCACTGCTCGTTCCCGCACATGCTCAGTGGCATCCTGGGAAGCCTGAGACTAGCTCCCAGGAGTCTGGGAGGAGAACCAGGAAGTGCAAAGAAGAATAGAAAAATAAAAGGTAATTACGGCGATTTAAATTTTTTTAAACGGCATGTCAGCATCTAGGCAAGGAAGAGAATACATACAGATATTGTTCAAAATTTGGGTGGAACCCCGCTTTAATGCCTGAAACCAGTTTTGCAACTTTGGTATGTGTTAGTAAAATTGTTTATATAATTGCATCTACTTAGTGTATCCAGGTGAATTATACCGTGCTTTTTTTCAGGATAATTGGGTAATGGATATCTCCTGATTTTTTTGATTGCTGTGATATCACATACAGTGGGGCAAAAAAGTATTTAGTCAGCCACTAATTGTGCAAGTTCTCCCACTTAAAAAGATGAGAGAGGCCTGTAATTGTCATCATAGGTTTACCTCAACTATGAGACACAAAATGTGGAAACAAATCCAAACGATCACATTGTCTGATTTTTGAAAGAATTTATTTGCAAATTATGGGGGAAAATAAGTATTTGTCACCTACAAACAAGCAAGATTTCTGGCTCTCACAGACCTGTATCTTCTTCTTTAAGAGACTCCTCTGTCCTCCACTCATTACCTGTATTAATGGCACCTGTTTGAACTTGTTATCAATATAAAAGACACCTGTCCACAACCTCAAACAGTCACACTCCAAACTCCTCTATGGTGAAGACCAAAGAGCTGTCGAAGGACACCAGAAACAAAATTGTAGACCTGCACCAGGCTGGGAAGACTGAATCTGCAATAGGCAAGCAGCTTGGTGTGAAGAAATCAACTGTGGGAGCAATAAATAGAAAATGGAAGACATACAAGACCACTGATAATCTCCCTCGATCTGGGGCTCCACGCAAGATTTCACCCCGTGGGGTCAAAATGATCACAAGAACGGTGAGCAAAAATCCCAAAACCACACGGGGGGACCTAGTGAATGACCTGCAGAGAGCTGGGACCAACGTAACAAAGGCTACCATCAGTAACACACTACGCCACCAGGGATTCAGATCCTGCAGTGCCAGACGTGTCCCCCTGCTTAAGCCAGTACATGTCTGGGCCCGTCTGAGGTTTGCTAGAGAGCATTTGGATAATCCAGAAGAGGATTGGGAGAATGTCATATGGTCAGATGAAACCAAAGTAGAACTGTTTGGTAGAAACACAACTCGTCATGTTTGGAGGAGAGAGAATGCTGAGTTGCAACCAAAGAACACCATACCTACTGTGAAGCATGGGGGTGGCAACATCATGCTTTGGGAAAGCTGGGAAAACTGATAACATTTGTTTGAGGTTTTAGTTCAGTGAGCAGGATTTGGAAACAACACTGCATTGCTATTAGGATAAACAGGTATTTTTTGTACTTTCAGAAAATGTACTTAAAGAAAACTAATGCGGCCACCTCATCTAAGAACTTGCAGTATATTACATTTTTGCTCTTGGGTTTAGATATACTTCAATTTTTGCAGCTCTTAAGAAAAATTAGAAATAAAGAATACGTGGAGATATGAGTATCTCATAAAGTGTAAAGGCTCCTGTGTTTTTTTTCTAAAATAAAAAAGAAGCTTATACTTACCTGCTCTGTGCAATGGTATTGCACAGAGTGTCCCCTTCTGAGATCCCTTGCCGGCGTTCTTCAGTCCTCCTCTTCTGTGAGTGTCCCCCAGGAGCGTGCTCCCAAGCAAGGCTGTGTGTGTCCAAAGACACACACAGCACAGCTTGGTCCCGCCCTCTGCTCCCGCCTCACAGGATTTGATTGACAGCAGCCAATGGCTCCCACTGCTGCCTCTATGCCTGTGAGAGCATGGAGAGAGAACAGCGCTGCTGGAGAGAGGCACAGCTCTTGATTGATACTCAGGACTCAGGTAAGAATTTATGGAGGGAGGTGGGGAAATAGCCAATAGAAGGTTTTTTTTTTACCTTACTGCATTTTATGTATTAAGGTAAAAAAAAAACACAAAAACTGCTTTAATGTTGCTATATTAAAAGGTGATAAACTGGTGACAGTGTTTCTTAAAGGATTCCCAGAGCACTGTGTCACATTAGTAGAGAATACAGCCGTACTATTCTTTTTAGGCTTTCTTTCTTCTTTTTTCATCTGGTGATCTAGCCAGCAAGTCTGTTGTTTTTCAAAAGAACAAACTGTCCTGCGGATGTATCAGTTACAGGGATGTTACAAACCATTTACCACTGACAGGGGTGATCAATGATCAGCTTTTATTTATTCATGTAAAATCTTAATCCCAAAAAAGGAGCACAACTGTTGCTCTACCTGATTATAAAGTATTAGCTGACGTTCGGGTTCAATTTGTTAGTGTATCCAAATCTGCTAGTCCATCTAACACTCCCACCCCTCCAGACTCACAATGCTGCTGTCCCAAGGTGCTCCTTCATAAGAGTGGGGGGCGCTCTAATACAGGAGGTGTGTTACTGGCCAATCATCAGGTGAAAACAGACGGGGAAAAATAAAATGAAGAAAAACTAATGCAGCCACCACATCTAATGATTGGCAAGCTGCAATATATTACATTTTTAGTTTTGGGATTAAAATCGCTTTAAAGGATTGAACAAAAAAAATAGTGATACGCACTGTTTAGCTGCATTCCAATGGATTTAATTTAATAAGTAAGAAAAACAAACAAGACAGTAACAAACTGCACAATTTCTCATGGGTTTAGAAGTACATTTCCCAGAAAAGAATTGTACCATAATAATAATAATAATAATAATATAGAAGCAAGAGCTAATGATGGGAACCACAAATCACTATGACATATGTAAGTCTAACCACTGTATTACAGAGGAACTCATTTTTCAGATCTATATGCAATGTATAAATGTGTCATTACTCAGATGAATGTAAATCTAGAACATATTGAGATATAAGCATAAAAGCAAACAATATAAAAGTTGCATTAATCATTACTTTTTACATTTAAAGTAAAGTTTAAGCTTCAATGGCCATGGGGTACATACCTGGCCATCCACATGTTGCCCCCTTCCCTGGTGGTCCTAGTGGCGTCCCTGGTGGTCCAGTGTGGGGGGGGGCTGCGCTGATAAACAATCAGCGCAGACCCCCCCCCCCACGGCAGAAGAGCTGCCGATCGACTCTCCTCTACTCGCGTCTGTCAGACGCGAGTGAGGAAAAGCCGATCAATGGCTCTTCCTATTTACATCGTGATCAGCCGTGATTGGACATGGCTGATCACGTGGTAAAGAGCCTCCGCCGGAGATTGAGATCAGACTGACACACCGCACCACTGATTGCCGCAATGCGCGCCCCCACGGGCGCACGGCGGCTGTTATCCTGAAGGACGTCATATGACGCCCAGTCAGGATAACTGGACCACCAAGCGGCCGTCATTTTGCTATAGGCCGGGCGGGAAGTGGTAAATGTACACACAGCACCCCATATTGTACACACAGCACCCCATATTAACAGAAAAACACAGAATTGTTGACATTTTTGCAGATTTATTAAAAAAGAAAAACTGAAATATCACATGGTCCTAAGTATTCAGACCCTTTGCTGTGACACTCCATATATTTAACTCAGGTGCTGTCCATTTCTTCTGATCACCCTTGAGATGGTTCTACACCGTCATTTGAGTCCAGCTGTGTTTGATTATACTGATTGGACTTGATTAGGAAAGCCACACAACTGTCTATATAAGACCTTACAGCTCACAGTGCATGTCAGAGCAAATGAGAATCATGAGGTCAAAGGAACTGCCTGAAGAGCTCAGAGACAGAATTGTGGCAAGGCACAGATCTGGCCAAGGTTACGAAAAAAATCTGCTGCACTTAAGGTTCCTAAGAGCACAGTAGCCTCCATAATCCTTAAATGGAAGACGTTTGGGACGACCAGAACCCTTCATAGAGCTGGCCGTCCGGCTAAACTGAGCTATCGGGGGAGAAGAGCCTTGGTGAGAATGGTAAAGAAGAACCCAAAGATCACTGTGGCTGAGCTCCAGAGATGCAGTCGGAGATAGGAGAAAGTTGAAGAAAGTCAACCATCACTGCAGCCCTCCACCAGTCGGGGCTTTATGGCAGAGTGGCCCGACGGAAGCCTCTCCTCAATGCTAGACACATGAAAGCCCACATGGAGTTTGCTAAAAAAACACCTGAAGGACTCCAAGGTGGTGAGAAATAAGATTCTCTGGTCTAATGAGACCAAGATAGAACTTATTGGCCTTAATTCTAAGCGGTATGTGTGGAGAAAACCAGGCACTGCTCATCACCTGTCCAATACAGTCCCAACAGTGAAGCATGGTGGTGGCAGCATCATGCTGTGGGGGTGTTTTTCATCTGCAGGGACAGGACGACTGGTTGCAATCGAGGGAAAGATGAATGTGGCCAAGTACAGGGATATCCTGGATGAAAACCTTCTCCAGAATGCTCAGGACCTCAAACTGGGCCGAAGGTTTACCTTCCAACAAGACAATGACTCTAAGCACACAGCTAAAATAACGAAGGAGTGGCTTCACAACAACTCCGTGACTGTTCTTGAATGGCCCAGCCAGAGCCCTGACTTAAACCCAATTGAGTATCTCTGGAGAGACCTAAAAATGGCCGTCCACCAACGTTTACCATCCAACCTGACAGAACTGGAGAGGATCTACAAGGAGGAATGGCAGAGGATCCCCAAATCCAGGTGTAAAAAACTGGTTGCATATTTCCCAAAAAGACTCATGGCTGTATTAGATCAAAAGGGTGCTTCTACTAAATACTGAGCAAAGGGTCTGAATACTTAGGAGCATGTGATATTTCAGTTTTTCTTTTTTAATAAATCTGCAAAAATGTCAACAATTTGGTGTTTTTTCTGTCAATATGGGGTGCTGTGTGTACATTAATGAGGAAAAAAATGAACTTAAATTATTTTAGCAAATGGCTGCAATATAACAAAGAGTGAAAAATGTAAGGGGGTCTGAATACTTTCCGTCCCCACTGTGTGTATGTATATGTATGTATATGTATATGTATGTGTGTGTGTATATATATATATATATATATATATATATATATATATATGTGTGTGTGTGTGTGTGTGTGTGTGTGTGTGTGTGTGTGTGTGTATATGTATGTATATATATATATATATATATATATATATTTATATATATATTATATTATATGATCTGGCACACAGGTGCCACCCTGTAGCAATAAAACTGCTATATACTGGACCTGAACTGGTTAAGAGTGATGAAGATAAAAAAGAAAATTAATTAAAAAAATTTTTTTCCTTCTCTCTCTATATCACCTGCCCTGGTAAATTATATCGGTGTATAAGTGTGACGTGAAGGTGGGAAAATATTCATGAACGGTAGAATGAATAGATTAGAGAGTGGGGGGCACATTGCCTCACCTTCTTTTTTTTTTTTTTTTTGCCTTCCCCTTTTTGTGTTTTTTTGAATAATGGTCTTATATATATCGGATGAAAAAAGAATTGATTTATGATAAGATATACCCTGTGATACGCATGCAACAAAAATGTGTCTGTCTGTATGTATAATAATTGTTGAGAAAATAAAATCTAGAATTGAAAAAAAAAAAAAAAAAAAGAAAATTAACTCAAAATGTGTACTCGCTAACTTAGACAGAAGTTTCCCTTTTAATAGGGACACTTAAAACCCCTTCAGTCCTGCATTTTATGTGAGGACATCAAGGACCCTCTCATATCTAATGCTCCGCACACTCGATCGGACTTTCCGATGGAAAATATGCGATCGGAGCTTGTTGTCGGATATTCCGACCGTGTGTGGGCTCCATCGGACTTTTTTCCATCAGAATTTCCGACACACAAAGTTCGAGAGCTGGATCTAAAATTTTCCGACAACGAAAATCCGTTGTCGGAAATTCCAATCATGTGTACACAATTCCGAAGCACAAAATTCCACGCATGCTCGGAATCAAGCAGAAGAGCTGCACTGGCTACTGAACCTCATTTTTCTCGGCTCGTCGTACGTCACCGCGTTCTTGACGTTTGGAAATTCCGACAACTTTGTGCGACCGTGTGTATGCAAGACAAGTTTGAGCCAACATCCGTCGGAAAAAAATCCGATGGATTTTGTTGTCGGAATGTCCGATCGTGTGTACGGGGCATGAGCGTGTTAGAGAGAGAGAAGTAGAGTGCCATCTGCTGGAGGAATGGGAGAGAGGAATAAGGAAAGTAATTCACTTTGTTTCTCATCCCCTAGATAAAATGTGCATGTAAATCTGTTGTATACCCATTCTTATGACTTTCTATTGAATTATCGATTGCAGTGTTTAAAATAATTTGCAGTCGATAATTTTGTCTTTACCTGCTTGCCTTGCGAGTTTTTGCTATATTAGTTCGCGACGACGTCGCCCGCGCATGCGCCGTATCTTCTATCTTTTCAGCAAACCGAGATCCTGCCGCAAAAATGCTGTGTCTATGTTGGGGGCTGCGTCATTTCCTGTTGTCGACGCCAGCCCCCGACATCCCGCGAGGCCTCCTCCTAATTCTTCGTCTGATTCGCTATGCTTCATTTCCGTAGTAACCGGAAACGAAGAAGAGGCTTGAATAATGCGATTACTGCGCATGCGCGCGGATTACGGGTCCGAAAATGTACTGCGGAAATAAATAACTATTCAGACGCGGAACACCACAGTTGTGATGGCGCTGGCTATTATAAAGAAGCAGCGTTTCGGATATAAAAAGTATTTACAGTAAGAACTATTTTTATGCTTACTCATAGTGCCCATTTGAATCTAAATGAATAGTTATTTTATAGTATTGTTAAAATCGTTTTTCTTTCGGAGGGTTTACTACCTTTTTAACTCACAAAGTACAGGTGGGCTGGGGGACTTTGGGGGGGGGGGGTTTGAGGTGTCAGTGTATGGGTATATTTTGCACATATTTTTCAACAATAAACATTACCAGTTGTTTTTTTATATATGTTATATATCCTTCAATCACTTCAGCCCCGGAAGATTTTACCTCCCTTCCTGACCAGAGCACTTTTTGAGATTCGGCACTGCGTCGCTTTAACTGACAATTGCGCGGTCGTGCGACGTTGTACCCAAAAAAAATTGATGTCCTTTTTTTCCCCCCACAAATAGAGCTTTCTTTTGGTGGTATTTGATTACCTCAGCGTTTTTTTTTTGGTTTGTTTTTTGCGCTATAAACAAAAAAAGAGCGACCATTTTGAAAAAAAAAAAGCAATATTTTTTACTTTTGCTATAATAAATATCTGTGATCAGTGAGTTTGACTGTAATAGTGTGGCGGACAATCTGGCAGTAACGGACACTGGCTGGGAGGGATGCTAACTGTCTAACTGACATCACTAGTGACACTAATACAGTGATCAGTGATAATAATGTACACTGACACTGTACTAATGACCCTGACTGGGAAGATGTTAACATCAATGGACCATCACAGGGTTAACTTTGTGCATAACAAGTGTAATGTGTGCTGCTTTTACTAACAGACCTGTCTGATTTTTCTCCCTGAACTCAAAGTTAAAGCGGACCTTCAGTCATTTTTTCATCTTTCAATCTATTAAATCTTCTGCCCTTGTTGTTGTTTTAACTTTGGATAGTAAAACATTTTTTTTTCTGCCAGTAAATCCCTTATACAGCCCACTTCCTGTTTCTTGTCTGGTCATTAGCCTAGGCTTATGACATCATGCACAGCTCTCTCTATTACTCTCGTGAGAGTTTGCCATGAAGGGTTGAGTCATAAGAGGGCCAATGAGAGCTGCAGAGCTGGAGGTGTGCCTCTGGGTAAATCCAGGAAGTGAACAGGCAGCAGCTTCAGCTGCCCACAGTTAAAATGGCTGCAGCCAGACTCAGTGGAGGGAGATTTCTGCAGCATATTTGGCAAGTAGAGAATCGCAGTATATATAAAATAATATGCCAAGTGGTTGGATGGAAGCATCAGAATGGCAAAGATGTTTTATTACAAATTATGTGAGCAGACTGCAGTTCCTATTTAATTTCAGGGAAAAGAAACAGACAGATCGCTGTCTGTGAAAAGATTTTTGTGTGTTTGTCAACACAGAACTGTGTGCTGTGACTGGCCACAGCCGATCAGCAGGTTTCAGCCAAAATCATTGGCTGAAACCTGCTGAAAAACTCGTGGTGTGCCCAAACACAGCACAGGTCAGCAGGGAGCATGCGCACCACCAAACCAGGGAGTATCTGTACTTCGCGGTGCCTGGCTGTGCCTACTGTGAGCAGGGGGAAAGTGGTTAAATGAAAAAAAAAAGAAATCCATTCCAGGTGCATCAAAACAAAAGGTGAACAAGATACAGTTTGTTTCCTCTAGAAAGCAGCCACAGCCTGACAAACCACAGATAAGAAAAGTCTTTCCTCCTGCCAGCATGCTTAAGAGAAGAACCCTTGCTCTTTGTGTGGAAGCAGCAGTCTTTCTGCAGAGGTCTGTCATGCCCTATGTCAAGGAGTCAGAGTTGAACTGCATTCACACGTAGACATTCCAGAAATGCAGCCAGAAACCTGCATTCCTGGCCACGTTACTGGAAATACGCAAAAATGTGCAACGCGCTTCCAGTGCCATTATTTCTTATGGCACCTCAATTGCAGGTAGAAGTCCCACGTTTTGTCATGCATTTGTTGCTTGTCAAAATGCAAGAAAAATGTAGCAAAACACACCTGTGCAATTGATCGCTTTTAGGGTGCATTTTTGTCATGTTTGTAGCGTAGGGTTGCCACCTGTCCGGGATTCACCCGGACAGTCCGGGTTTCAGACTGCCTGAAACCCGGACCCATTATTCAGACCGGACTATGGCTTCCCAGGAGGGTTGCTGGCTGCAGTTGTCTAAGCTGAGAGTGTCTGTTACACTCTCTTTCACACTGCCCAAAGCCAGCACTAACAATCCCCCCCCCCAAAAAAAAGACACGGATGGGAGAGAGGGCTTTCTCCCCCACCACCCCTCTGTGTCTGCCCACACTCCAATTCCCGGTGCTGTGCCTCAGGAAAGGATAATGGGGGTTGGAAATTGGAAGTCCAGCAGCCTCAGATCCATCTGGATGAGGGGTACTGACTGCCAAGGGGTGAGTGAGCTCACCATCCATCCCTGTCTGTGACTGAAGTCTCCCCCCTTCTCTGTCCTGCCTCTGAGCGAGTACACTAAGGTAAATCCGGGTTCTCAGAGCACCCCTTACATCAGAGTCCTCTCCGTACATCAGAGTTCTCAGTGTTCCCCCTTAAATCAGGGTTCCCAGAGCATCCCTTAGAGTCCCCAGAGTTCTCCCTTACATCAGAGTCTGCAGAGTCCCCCTTTACAGTGAAAGGGAACTCTGTGGACTCAGATGTAAAAGGGGAACTCTGTTGATTCAGATGTAAAAGGGGAACTCTGTGGACCAAAAAATTGCTGTATGCGGCTAAAGTGTTCGATTTGAAGAAAAGGTGGCAACCCTATTGTAGAGCGACAGCATAGGGCAGATCATTCACTTGAATGGGCTGCCCTACGCATTACAAACGTGGCAAAAAACTTGCTAAATAAAACAACGCATCGCACAGGTGTGAAGGAGCCCAAGAGCTCCCCTTTCAGCAAAGCTGAACCTCCTATGATATTATCCAAATGATAACTTTACTTTATTATTTATTGATATCCCACTATCCCTGGCATTCCTGTGTGTGTGGACAGATGCATGCATGTGTAAATAAATATTTCACTTTTTTTTTTCTTAGGCTTAACGCGCACAGGGCGCAATAAAAAATGAGCTGCAACGCCACTACCAACACCAGGAAAAAGCAGCTGTAAAAACGTGCTTTTAGTTGCCTTTTGTATTGGCATTAATGCACGTTTAGCCACACTAGCTTTTAGTGGCATTTCTCTAAATCTATTCAAAATCAATGGTTCCCTATGAGAGCCCATTGATTTGAATAGAAGTCGCACCAGAAGCCGGATCATGATGATTTGACTTGCAGTATGACTTGTGCGCCGAGGATCTTGAAGAGGAACCCCGTACCAAAATGAAGAAAAAAAATGGCCTGGGGGTCCCCCCAAGATCCATACCAGACCCTTATCCGAGCATGCAGCCCACTAGGTCAGGAAAGGGGGGGGGGGACGAGCGAGTGCCCCCCCCCCAGGACCATAACAGGCCACATGCCCTCAACATGGGGGGTGGGTGCTTTGGGGCAGGGGGGCCTGCATCCCCCACCCCAAAGCACATTGTCCCCATGGGGACAAGAGCCTCTTCCTGACAACCATATGTATTATCAGAATCTGGAAGCCCCCCTATAACAAGGGGGCCCCCAGATCCCGGCCCCCCCACCCGTCAATGAGTATGGGGTACATCGTACCCCTACCCATTCACTAAAAAAAAAAAGTGTCAAAAATAAAAACAGTACACAGGCTTTTGACAGAGTAATTTATTAAAGCAGCTCCAGCGTCTCTGTTCTCCTTCCAATTTCTTCCCCCTCCGGCGATGTCTTCATCCTCTGGTCTTCTCCTCTCACCGCTGATGACTTCTGCCGCTGCTGTCTTCTCCCTCTGCTGGTTCTCCTCTCTCCCCTGTCTTCTTCCGCTGTCTTCTCCCGCTTTCTTCCCCCTCTGTTCTTTCTCCGATGTTCTCTCAACGCTCTCGCCCCGGGTGGTGACGTCACAGAGGATGGGGTCTCCGAATGACGTCGCCAGATGGGCTCGCCTCTTGGCTATATAAGTGTTGGCACACGGCGGACCCAGCATTACAGCGGGAGAGAGCGTTGAGAGAACATCAAAGGAAGAACAGAGGGAGAAGACAGCGGAAGAAGACAGCAGAAGAAGACAGCGGAAGAAGACAGGGGAGAGAGGAGAACCGGCAGAGGGAGAAGACAGTGGTGGCAGAAGTCATCAGCTTTGAGAGGAGAAGAACCAGAGGATGAAGACATCGGCGGAGGGGAAAGAAATCGGAAGGAGAAGAGCTGCTTTAATAAATTACTTTGTCAAAAATCTGTGTACTGTTTTTATTTTTGACACTTTGTTTTGGGTGAATGGGTAGGGGTACCCCATACTTATTCACATAGAGTGGGGGGCTGAGATCTGGGTGCCCCCTTGTTAAAGGGTGCTTCCAGATTCCGATAAGCCCCCCGCCCACAGACGCCGACAACCAACGACCAGGGTCGTCAGGAAGAGGCCCTTGTCCCCATCAACATGGGGACAAGGTGCTTTGGGGTGGGGGGCGCAGGCCCCTCCTGCCCCAAAGCACCCACCCCCCAGGTTGATGGCATGTGGCCTGGTATGGTCCAGGAGTGGGGGGGCACTCGCTCACTCACCCCTCCCCTTTCCTGACCTGCCGGGCTGCATGCTCGGATAAAGGTCTGGTATGGATTTTGGGGGGACCGTTTTTTTAGCGTGGGGGTTCCCCTTGAAATTCTCAGTGCACAAGTCGCACTGCAAGTCGGATCATCATGATCTGACTTCAGGTGCAACTTCTATTCAAATCAATGGGATCTCATAGGGAACCATTGATTTTCACCTGTAAAAAAGAAACGGTTGACGCAGCTTAACAGCGCTAGGCCGCGTTTAGCAGAAATGACAGCTCCCGTGCGCATGGCCAGGTGTGATGTTATTGCACACCCGACCATTCATGTAGCCAGAGGCCACAAACCCAGAAGGGAGACCGGGGGAAGATGTCAGCGGTGACAGCGTGGTGCTGGAGGGCTTTGTTCTAAGGTAAGTTTCTCATAATATGCTAGTATGCGATGCATACTAGCACATTATGACATTGCCTTGCAAGATTTTTTTTTTTTTAAGCACCAGCGGTTTAAAACTGTTTTAAGGCTTAAACCAAAACCACAGACCGATGGTGAGTAAAACGTTATGCTGATAAATCGAAAGGCCTATTGTTCTAGAAATAATTAGAAATTGTGAAAGGAATAATCTGATGGTTAACACTACAGATGGGGTTTAATCAAATGTAAATGTTATAGACTAAATTCATCCAAAACGAATATTTGAATTTTGGGAGGTCTGGATCACCAGTTGACTGCTCTAGATGTCTAAGTGGGGGTTTATCCTGCTAGAACTCCAAAATCAGACCTCTGCTGGGGTCATTTTAAAGCTAAGCCTGAGTATCCCTGTCTTCTGGCTATATTCTCTATGCTGTAAAATAGAGATAAAATGCAGTTATTACTGTGAGTAGAACTGGAAACCTAGACAGTTTAGAAGTTTAGTAGAACTGGAAACCTAGACACTGGCATTTAAAGCAGATATTGGCACATACCTGACCTGGGGGCTCCCCTCCTCCTCTTCTCTCTTTTATTGACACAGAGCCCGGGCCGGGAGGAAGTCACATATCGTTACTACCTCCCAAGGTGCTGCGGAGGAGGGAAGGCGGAGCATTAGGCTCCGCCACTTACATTAAGTGCGGTCCGCCTGGCCAGTCACCGGCCACTTTATGGGGGCGCCAGTCCCTGCCCCCCCAGCCAAGTACGGTCCATAACACTGGCGCCAGTCCTTGCCCCTCGACCCAGTCCACCCCATAACACTGGCCCTACGCAGAAAGTGTAGCGCCGGGGGCTGTTTTTGTGCGGGAGCTGAGACTCAGGAGGGGGGGGGGCTTTTTTTTTTTTGTGCTGGGAGCGGCTGCTTTGCCACCCCCTGCAAAGTGCCACTCTAGGCCTGGGCTTTGTCGGCCTAGGCCAAGATACAACGCTGCCAACTACTACATCACCACCATGTCTTTTAGCAATGTAGGGGTCCACAGGTGGAACTACAGTGCTTAGCAGGGGACAAGGCATCTGACTCTCCTAGAAGGGTTTCGAATGTTAAGAGTAAAGATAGGAGAGAAAGACTGGTCATACAATAATAGAATTCCATACAAAAGCTTTCATTTTTGGCAATGTTCATTTGATTTTTTTTAATAGTCAAAACATTTGAAAAAGCAGGATGGCAATTTTTTCCCAAACAAATTAAATTCTAACTGTGAATGTGGTTTTCATTGGGGAAAAAATTGCACATGTTGTACCAAAACCTGTTTAACCACCTGCTGCCCAAGGACGTCCCTGTACATTCTTGAGTTGCAGTGTTCATACCGGGAAGATGCCTACAGCTACAGGCATCTGCTTTTTTTTTTTTTGTCTGACGATGCTCTTTTTAGTAAAAGCAATCCTAGCGGCTGATTCACTTTAACAAGCGATGGGAGGAGGCCTCGCCCTCTCCTTCTGCCTTCTGCCCCCTTCCCAGGTTCTTCCTTCCCACTATGGTTCCGGTTGCTGACCATAGAGATAATCGAGGACCGGAATGATCCCAATCATCTCTATGGACTAAGAAACTGGAAGTGACTAGTATTTTGTCACTTCCAGTTTCGATTTTGTTTATACTGACCGGTCACTGGCCAGTAAAAGTAGCCAATCAGACCAAGCTGTGTTTGATTGGCTACTTTGGAAGCCAGAGGTGAAATCTGAGGTCTAAAAGACCCCAGATCTCTCCATAAACAGGATCTGTTATGGCCTATGCTCGCATAAAGGATGTTGTTCATCCCTTGACAGCTATAAAGTTTATTTAAATAAAAATTCAAATTAAAGATACAGTGTAAAATAAAAACTTTTAAATAAAACAGACAGTAAAGTGCCCCAACTCCCCACCCCCACCCCCACCCATTGCTCGTGCATAAAGATGACCGCATATGTAGGCCATTTATGTTAACCGTGTGCACACCACATGTGAGGTATCACTGTGAACATTATAGCGAGAGCAAAAATTCTAGCCCCAGACCTCTTGTGTAACTCTAAACTGGTAACCTGTAATAGTTTTAAAATTGTTGCCTATGGAGATTTTTAGGTACCATTTTTTTTGGCACCGTTCCACAGGCGTACACAATTTTAAAGCGAGACATGTTTGACATCTATTTACTGGGCATAACATTATCTTTCATATTTTACCAAACTATTTGTTTATTATATTTAATTTTTTACAATAAAACTCATTAAAGTGTATTTTTTCCCCAAAAAATTGGTTTGAAAAACCGCTGCACAAATATATTACATATAGGAGAGAAGTATCAGAATAGGCTTGGGTGTTTAATGGTTATCACTGTATGTCTGGGATTCTATTCAAATAGCAGTTCTGTGTAAAATTTTAAGGACTTTCAAATGAAATCAGTTGACCCATTGATGGCAAGAAAGAATGTTCAAAGAATATTCTAATGGTAATCTTCGTTGGAACATTTGTACGAAATTCTAGTAGCGCATGGCCAGCTTTTATGTTATTATGGATTTCAGTTTATAATTCTGAGAGAGGAATTGTTCTGTACAGAAAATGTGGCATACAGGGGCTCAGTGAAGGTGGTGGTGAAGGTGTATAAGTGTCTAATGGAGTCACTTAGCTGATAGAAGGACAGATGACCAGAATCATAATTCAAATAGACCCCAACAATTCTCACTGGGGAAAGTGAAGTTAGATCTTTCTGTATATTTCTATGTGCTACTGAAAGTTTATCTTCTAAATATAGAGACCAAAACTTGTTGCTACAACAAACGCCAGATGCAGTTTCTTCTTCTTTCCTCTCTATACTTTGACCAACCACCCCTACCAGCCAATCTTTCCTTCCGCTCACGTTCACCTCCCAGTAATGTTTCCCTGATGTGAAACTGCATGTACTTAGCACCTGAAGTGTCTCTGCGAACCTTTCCGGACAATCTGGTCTGTTTTGAGAGAAATCAGTATGAGTGACCGACTTGAGATCCTGAGAGATAATAAGAAAATTATTAGCTGTATTAATGTCAAGAAAGATATTTGACTTTTCCATCACTGGAAATGTCCTCTGTAGCCCGGGTTCCATCACACTTTCAGTTAGGTGAAGAAGTCCTCCGTGTAACAACAATGAGATAATCCCTTCATCCAACCTCCCAACTTCTTTTATATCACTGGTGACATCACCGCTGTTCTGTATGGTGTGATCAATCCCTGGGTCTTTTCTAAGGACAATTATTGGGTCTTGGAAGTCACACAGTTCTTTTAATTGAGTGATCCTTCTGGAAAGTCCATCCTTCTGTGTCTCCATTTGCAGAATTAAACTAGCCACTGACTGCGAGATCTGCTCCACCTGTCTGGAGATCTCAGTAAGGACACCAGACTTTACGTCATCAAACTTTCTTCCAATGACTCTAAACAATTCATGGAATTTCTCTGTGACCGCAGCTGCTTTTCTTTTTTCTTCTGCCATGTGAATTTGTAGATTCTGGATTCTCCCCTTAGTTTTTTCTCTCTCGGAGTTCAGTTTCTCAGCTGTAGTCCTCAGAATTGTTTTTTTCTTCTCAGAAGCCTTCAATGGAAGCTCCACTTGGTGTCCCATGTGGTCTCCAGCCACCCAACAGGACATACAGATACAGGTACCATCCACCGTACAATAATATTCCAAGATTTTTTTATGTACAGAACATTTTCTGTCCGCAGACAAATCAGTGGGTTCAGATAAAATGTGATCAACTGACTTGGATTTGACATGGGCCAGGAGATGTACGTCACACATGGAGGTCTCGCATGGCACACATGTTTTAAACGCTGGTACAGAAGACTCAGTGCAGTAAGCACAGAAGATCTCTTGCTTTTCTTGCTTGAGTTGGATAGATCGGAAAATCTCAACAATGTTACACAGCTTTCTGTTCTTCTCCAACACAGGGCGCTCCATATACTCCTTTCTGCACTCCGGACAAGAATAAACGCCAACCTCTTCCTGATTTCCCAGAAAACTTGCAATACAGAGCTGGCAGAAGATGTGCCCACATTTCAGCGATACAGGCTCCGTATAGAGGTTCAGGCAGATGGAACACTTCAGTTCCTCTCTGAGGTCAGCAAACTCCATTCTGGGAAAGAAATTCAACTTCAGAAGATGCTCGGTACAGAGGAAAAACAGTGAACGGCTGATAAGTCTCACAGACAGAGCTGAAAAGGAAAGTATTTATAGGAATGCTTGACAGGAAATGAGCTTAACTGTTTGCCTTCAGACACATACTTCATTTCCCACTTTTGGGAAATGAAAGAATCAATCCCAAATATGGACCTGAACCAAAACGGCATGATCGACTTCTTTTTAAAATCTTCTTACAACACAGATGGCCTATATTAGTCTGAACATAGACAGACAGATCTTGATAATGCTTTCCCTTCTCGAAATGATCAGTATTTACTAACCCATAATACATGGGATGCTATAATATGTGTAGTATTAATACATTATAATGACCATTCCGTATTTCCATAAAAAAAGTAAAGGTTAATACATATAGTCAAATGCAAACGTTTGGGCAGCCCCTGCTCAGAAAAGTTTCTTTCTAGTTTTTGTCAGGTTTATCTGTTTTTCTGCCTACTCCCAACATCTATGAGCTTCTTTAAACAGCTGAGTTAGGTTCCAAAGGATCCTGAGGACTTGTTTATACTTATGCCCCATACACACGGTTGAATTTTCCAACGGAAAATGTTCGATGGGAGCTTGCTGTCGGAAATTCCGACCGTGTGAGGGCTCCATCGGACATTTTCCATCAGAATTTCCGTCACACAAAATTTGAGATCTGGATCTCAAATTTTCCGAAAACAAAATCCGTTGTCTTAAATTCCAATCGTGTGTACACAATTCCAACGCACAAAGATCCACGCATGCTCGGAATCAAGCAGAAGAGCCGGACTGGCTATTAAACTTCATTTTTCTCGGCTCGTCGTACGTGTTGTACGTCACCACGTTCTTTCCGACAAAATTTGTGTGACCGTGTGTTAGAGCTGCACGATTAATCGTACATAGAATCGCGATTTCGATTCACCCCCCTGCGCGATCTACAGTCTGGATTATCTCGATTTTTTTAATATAGCCTGAACAGGCTGATCGGAGGAGAAGCAGCCGGGAACCAGCGTGGAACGCATATGGCGCTGATGGCGCCGATATCGGAGCTGACGTCAGTCAGCAGAGCAGAAGAGAGTGCGCCTGTGCGTGGGCGGAACCACACTTACTCGAGAGCGCCGGCAAACACTGACTACAGTGACTGGCTGCGCGCAGTCTGCCTATGAGAAACTTTTCAGTTTCAGCTGCTTCAATCACCTTGCCATATACCAGGTACAACATCTCATTCTTTAAAAGTACTTCTTCTCATTCTAGTCATTTACAGAACAATAGAATCATTATTGACCCAGCTATCACTTCATGTCTGTGCATGGTTTGTTTGTTCTGCAGGTTTATAGCCATTTGAAGAGGCTGGGCTACATTGTCTGAGTCACACGCTTTAACCCAAGGTAATGGTGCCATTTTAATTTAGTTTTTTCTCTGGGTAACAAAACTACAATTCTTGATCATACTGTTTTCCTCTCTCCCTGCAATTTTAAATACAGTAACTGTAGTCAATGCTGACATTGTAATTATCCAAGATAATCTGAGTACACATAATGTGGGCAAATAATAAAACTTCCTGCACCATAAGGTTGCAGGAAAACATCAAAAGTTGCTTGGGCCACATTATCTAAGCATACTGTGATACACCTGTTTCAGGTCTATTTTTTCAAAGTGAAATAAAGTACTAGTACAGGTCTGCCCCTAATTAACCACTTCAGCCCCGGAAGATTTGGCTGCTCCATGACCAGGCCATGTTTTGCGATACGGCACTGCGTCGCTTTAACTGACAGTTGTTCGGTTGTGCGATGATTGTACCCAAACAAAATTGACATCCTTTTTTTCCCACAAATAGAACTTTCTTTTGGTGTTATTTGATCATCTCTGCGTTTTTTTTTTTTATAGTGCAAAAAATAAAAACAATTTTGCCAAAAACAATATTTTTTACTTTTTGCTATAATTTTTTTTTAAAAAAAGCTACATTTTTTCCTCAGTTTAGGCCGATATTCTTCTACATATTTTTGGTAATAAAAATTGCAATAAGCGTATCTTGATTGGTTTGCGCAAAAGTTATAGCGTCTACAAAACAGGGGAAAGAGTACTAGGGGGCGATCAAGGGCAGGGGTTAACTGTGTTGTTACCTAGTCCAGGTTTATTGTGTGACTTAAAAAACAAAACAAAAAAAAAAACAAAACTGTTTGATTCGTTGCCTTTTAAATGTCAGTGAGTGCATTAGCTGCAAGTGTTTTTAAAAGGCGGATGACAGTGTGCGCTCTCGTTTTGTTTTCTCTATAGGTGTACATACAACAACATGTGTCCAGACCAGTCCACCACACCCAGTTGAATATTAAGAGAAAAAGACAGCTGCAGCAGCACTTTAGCGATTGGAGAATATACAGTCACACAGGACTCTTTAGCCCAGCTGGGGTCTCATCTTCTGTATCAGCACAATCACTGTTGCCTGCCTGCAGTGCCTGGTGGTTGTTTTTGTTAGATTTTCTAATTGAAGTTCAGACATATCTTTTCAAGGACACTTAGTCACAGGAGAGAACTGACAAGCATACGTCTCGTCTGTTGACGATTGAGATAAAACGCAACACAAACACTCCTTGACAGACAAAGTCACATCGGTTATAGCGTGAGCCAGATGTGCTTATGTTATCTACATCAGAACAGCAGAAGTTACAGTCGAGAAGTTAGAAACAAACTAAACAGAGTAGAATAATGAGTGAAGCAGAGGCCGCAGAGGCAGAGCAAGAATACGCAAGTGAGTCTGATAAAAACCCAGATGTTTTTGTTCCAAAAAGAGGAGCTTATTCTGAAGTGTGGGCTTATTTCGGATTCAAACCAGATGATGAAACTCAGCAAACCATCTACTGCAAGCAATGTTTAGCCATTGTTTGTGCACCAAAGGGTAACACCACCAATCTGTCTAATCACTTGAAACGTAATCACATACAACAGTATGAGACGTTACAGAAAAACAAAACCGCTCAATCACAAAGTACCTGCAACCAGACAAAACAAACGTCAATTAAAGTAACATTATTTAATGCAACACCGTACCCAACAACCTCTTTCAGGCGCAAAGAAATAACAGAAGCAATCACATTTCACCTGGCTAAAGACATGGCTCCGGTGACCACTGTTGAAAAAGTGGGCTTTAAAAACTCATTCAAACCCTTGATAAGAGCTATCAAGTGCCCTCTCGTAATTATTTTTCACATGTTGCAATCCCTGCTCTGTATGTCAAATGTCGTCAAACAGTTGAAACAGAATTGCGAGATGTACTAAATTTTGCAGCAACTTCAGATTTATGGTCCAGCAGAGCAATGGAACCATATATGAGCTTAACGATCCATTTCATTAATGATGATTTTCAGATGAACAGTCGGTGCCTACAAACTGTTTTTTTCCCTGAGGACCACACTGGTGAAGCTTTGGCACAGGGATTAAAGGATGCTCTCATAAACTGGAAATTGGAGGAGAAAAATCTTGTGTGCATCACTACAGACAACGGAAGCAACATTGTAAAGGCCATATCCATAAATCACTGGACACGACTGCAGTGTTTTGGCCATAGGCTTCATCTCGCAATAGAGAATGCAATGAAGGACCCACGAATTGAGCGTGCAATGGGTTTGTGCAAAAAGCTTGTCGGGTGTTTCAGCTACAGTTGGAGGAGGAAGAGTGAGCTTTCTGAGGCGCAAAAACAACTCTGTTTACCAGACCACAAGCTCAAGACAGAGTGCCCAACAAGGTGGGGATCTAGGCAGGCTATGGTGAGGAGGATACTTGAGCAGCAAGCTGCCATTACCCATGTCCTCTCTTCTGACCGCAAGGCTAGGCACCTCTTGCCAACATGGCAAGACCTAGAGGTCTTGGAGGCTGTGGACAAGACTCTCACCCCACTGGCAGACTTCACAGATGCTCTTTCAGGAGAGCAGTATGTCAGTGTCTCTTCTGTGAAACCTGCTCTCCACCTATTTCAGTCTTCTGTTTTGGCTGTTAAGGAAGAGGACTCTGATCTTATTTGCACAATGAAATCAAAGATCATGGGGTATCTGGAGGAAAAATATCAGGACCAAAAAACACAAGACCTTCTTGACATAGCCACAACCCTCGATCTCAGGTTTAAGATGACTTACGTCAATGAGGATAACAAAACTGCTGTCCAGAACAGACTAAAAGATGAGATGTCAAAGCTAACAACAGTTAAGGAAAGCCCCCCTACATTTACTAGTAGTAGCAGTGGTCCTGCAAGTGCAAAGAAGACTCGAAAGACCTTAGGTAGCTTTTTCAAAGCAGCACAAAGTGAAGGGGCACCAGATCCAGCCTCAGGCTCACAGCAACAACAATCCGAAAGCTTGTCCTTGGAGCTACACTCTTATCTGTTCTTAGGCAACACTGACAGTGAAGATGATCCATTAGGCTGGTGGAAGGCTCATAAGGAGCAGTATCCGAGATTGTCTGCACTGGCCAGAAAATACCTTTGCATTCCTGCAACCAGTTCCCCTTCTGAAAGGGTTTTTAGCACAGGGGGCAACATTGTCACTTGTCGCCGTTCTGCACTGAAGCCACAAAATGTGGATAGGCTTGTGTTTCTAGCTAAGAATCTTTAAGTGTAAATCTGTTTATCTACTGACATGATACCTGAATGTTTTTTGTAATGTATTTTCTTTATTTCACATTACATTGTTTTTCATTACTTTAAATTCGTTTGAAGCAAGAGTATGGCTATTTATTGCCATTTGGTTTGATAATCTAATGTGCAGAAGTTGTAAATCTTTAAAATAAAATTATTTTTTTGAGAATCGTGAGAGAATCGTGATCTTTATTCCAAGCAAAAGAATCGTGATTCTCATTTTTCCCAGAATCGTGCAGCTCTACCGTGTGTATGCAAGACAAGTTTGAGCCAACATCCATCGGAAAAAATCCATGGATTTTGTTGATGTCTGATCGTGTGTACGTGGCATTTGTTTTACCTTTTTCTTAAGCTGCAAAGGCAGTGAATAGGGGTGTACATATGCCACGACCAACATGGCTGGATTCAGGGGGGGTACTGATTTCAGTTTTGCTCAGGCTGCCCCCCTCCCATGATCATTGTGCCTTACCCACTGAGCTCCTATCGCCATCCCCGCTCTCAGGGCCAGGCAGGTCAAGGGGGAGGCAGTCTGGTGCAGTGAGGTAACAGAGAGGACAGAACCCAGGGGGGGGTGCAGGCTGTGCTCTCCCCCTCCTGCCAGTGGAACACTCTTCTGTACAGCTGATGACACATTATCGCTATTAGGTGAGACTGTGAACGGTTTGATTACCTGCCCCCTACCCACTTTTCCGGCTTCTGAGAGCTGAGCAGTCCTTGGAGGAGGTAGAGGGTGGGTAATTAACCATGTATAGTCCGATCCTGTATCATCTGCTATATGGTGGAGTGTTCAACTGACAAGAGGGGAGAGAGCACAACCTGCATCTCTTCCAGCTCTGTAGAGATATCCCACCTGTAGGCTTGTGGGGGGGGGGGGTCACGGGGTTGAGATTACTTTCCAGTTGCTGAATTGTACTTGGAACAAAATGGGGAAAGGTCAGGGGCAACAATCATTTGTGCTTAGGGTGATAGGTTTGTGGAGGAGGGGGGATGGGGGGGCTATTTGTGTTGGGAAGGGTAATTGGGGGGGGGTTATTAGGAGGAGGAATGGGTTGGAACATGTGCTAGGAGGGTATTGGGGGGGTTGTTAGAAGGGGGGATTTGGTGGAGGAGCTTTGTGCTGGGAGGGAGGATTTGGGGGGGATTTGTGCTAATATGGAAAATGTTAGGGGAAAGATCATATGTGCTAAGAAGGGGGGGGGGGAGTGGAGGGGAATTGAGCTAGGAAACAGGATTGGGGGGCAAAAATGTGTGCTGGGAAGGGGTACTTCTGGGAAGAGAGGAAATTTTGGGGGAGAATTCTGGCTTGCAGAGGGAATTTATGCTTAGAGGGTGAGCGTGCTGATTAGTGCTGAGGTTTTTTTCGAGGGAGAGAAGTTTTATGCTGAAACATCATGCTCACACTTCGGGGAGAAAGGGGGTGCAGTTGTTCATCTTAGCCCTGGCCGCTAGATAACCTTGTCCTTGCACCGCCTACCTTGTACACAGGGCACTTAACAGATATCCTCCTCCCCACACAGCACATAGATGAGATTGGACTCCCTTACAGACACAACTTTGACTTGCACAGTGTGTAGCTGGCTGCTATGTTGCAGTTCTGACCTGTGAACAGGGCTGGTGCTACCACTAGGCGGACTAGGCAGCCGCCTAGGGAGCCCGGATGCTGTTTATCCAACTGTCCACAGAGCAGAGCTTGCAACTATAATCCACCAGGCAGCCACTCTGAGCCTCTGACATGTGTCCAGCAGCGCCGCCCCCCCCCCCCCCCCATGCGTGGAGCGCAGTAAATCATCATGGGTTACAGGCACTGTGGCACCTGGCGGCGGCTCTTCAGGCTTGGGCACAGATGGAGCCTGGGCTGAAAGAGCCACCGACAGACAAAGGCAGGTAAAGCAGAGTTTTATATTGGTGCATTCGAGCGAGAAACAGGCAGCAAGCACAGGGTCACACTTCTTTTTTAACTAAAAAAAAATGCCTAAACTGGCCTTGAAAAAAGCATTGGAAAGTGCTCAGGACTTCACCTATATGTTTCTGGTGTTAACCAATGGTTTAGCTGCAGTCCTGAGCCAGGTGGACCATTTAGTAGTGAAACATTATATACTCTACCTCAGTGGTTCTCAATTCTGTCCTCAAGTACCCCCAACAGGACAAGTTTTGGGAATTTCTCTTAGATAAAATAGCTGTCCAAAATACCAAGCCATTGACTCTGATTTAAAGGACCGGTGCCAGATAAAGGAAAACCTGTAAACATTGCCAGTTGGGGATACTTGAGGACAAGGTTGAGAACCTGAGCAGGAAGCCACCAGAAAGCTTCAAAAGGAGGAAGCTACTTGCCACTTTTACAGGTAAATAATTGAATAAATATATAAATGATTACAATATAATAAATACACCTCGAATCTTATGGAACGATTCTTAAGGGGATTGTAAAAGATAAAATAATAACAAAAAAATAATAAACATCTCTATACTTACCTGCTCTGTGCAATTGAATTGCACAGAGTGGCCGCAAACCTCCTCTATTCAGGTTCCCTTCCGGCGCTCCTGGTCCCTCTCCTCTGTCCAGTGCCCCCATGGGAGGCCGCTTCCCATTGGGGCACTCGTGCGTGCTTGTACTCGAGCCCCGCTGCGGTTTCCATTGACACAGACAGCGGGATTTGGCCCCACCCCCCGCTCCCTGGTTACTGGCTTTGATTGACAGCACTGGGAGCCATTGGCAGCAAAGCCAGTGAGACCTGGAAGTGAGGAGAAAGAAGACCTGCAGAGGTGCACAGCGCTGGATCAAATGAGGGCTCAGGTAAGTAAAAGGGAGGGTAAGGATGGATGCTGACACCTAAACATTCTTTACCTTAATGCAAGGAATGCATTGACAATAGGGTCTCTTTTATTGCTTAACCACCTGAGATCCGCGCTATAGCCGAATGACGGCTACAGCGCGGACCTGCTTTGCCGGGACTACGTCCATTGACGTTGTTACGTGCATGAGAGGCCTGTGCGCCCCCTGCAGGGCGCACGCGGCGCGCTCTGTGATTAGCGAGTCTATGAGACTCGCCTGATCACAGATCGGAGAAAGGGGTCATCAGTGCCGTAAGGGCAGTAAGGGGTCATCAGTGCCGCCTTATCTGTGCCCATCAGTGCCGCCTTAACTGTACCCATCAGTGCCGCCTTAACTGTACCCATCAGTGCCGCCTTAACTGTACCCATCAGTGCCGCCTTAACTGTACCCATCAGTGCCGCCTTAACTATGCCTATCCATGCCCATCAGTGCAGCCTATCAGTGCCCACCAGTGCCGCCTCATCAGCACATATAAATGAATATCCGGGCGGCGCGCCGGATCGGAGGAGGAGGCACACACAGCGATTGCATAGTGCGGCGGCTGCCGCTGCTCTATATTTTGCTGACACAGCCAGCCAAGCTCTGAGCGGCCCCAGGGGTACTAAGTGCAGACAGCCTACCGGGAAATTTCCCGGTATCCTGGTAGGCCAGTCCGGCCCTGCTTCTCATGACCTCTTACTCCCAAGCTCTCTTGCCTCCTCCTCCCATGTTCATCTCCAGGATTTCTCCAGAGCCTCCCCCATCCTCTGGAACTCGCTACTACCTTCACTGGTCTGGCTATCCCCTACTCTTGCTACCTTCAGGCGATCCCTGAAAACTCATCTCTTCTGGAAAGCCTATCACATCTCCAACTAATCTTCTACCACTTCCATCAGCTCATTCCCCACAGTTACAAACTTTTGTACCACCTGCCCCACCCTATTAGATTGTAAGCTCTTCTGAGCAGGTCCATCTTAATCCTCTTGTATTTTATTGTATTGTAACTGTATTGTCTCCTTTTTAAATTGTAAAGCGCTGCGTAAACTGTTGGCGCTATATAAATCCTGTATAATAATAATAATAAAGCCAGAAGCATGACACCAAATATCTTTTTAGCTGTCTGGTGATATTCTGAGCACCACTGCAAAAGTTGTATTCTTCCTACTGACCACCAATATAAAAGGCAGTTTTACCATTGGCCTTTGGTGAGTTGGTTTTAGTAAGGGTTGTGTGAGAACTTAAATTTATTTTAGGGGTTCCTCTGGAGCAAAAGGGTTGGAAAAAGCTGCCCTAGAGGGTGCCTCGTCAAGCAGGAGCCCCTTCATTAGGCAAGGTGATAGTCACTTATTGCAGAGGATTAAAGTGGTTGTAAACCCTTTACAACACACTTTTTGCTACTGGTAAGCCTATAATGAGGCTTACCTGTAGCTACCCTGGATATCTCCTAAACCTGAACAGTTTAGGGGATATCCCCTGTATATTTGCGCACTGAAGCAATGGCACGTACGTTGCTTCAGTGAGTGTGCTGTTACCGGCGGTCATCGTGGCTCTGGCCAATCACAGCGCCGGAGACCGCAATACCCGGAAGTAACTCCGGGAGCGATGTCGGCCACCGGAGCGGTGTACGAGGACGGCTGGGGGGGCTTTGATCTCAGGTAAGTAATACATAATGAGCTAGTGTGCTATGCATACTAGCTCATTTTGCCTTTGTCTTGCAGGGTTTTTTTTGTCCTAGGTTTTACAACCACTTTAAGGTGTGCTATATATATCTAGAGAAAGGTAGGGACATTTTTCTTACCTATACATACAGTACAGTAACAGAGGGAGGATGAAGTCAAATAAAAGAACACGCCTGGAGAAATATTTGGTTTAAAATGTGTTTATTTGCTTAAATAAGTAATTTAAATGCCAAAAAAAGTACATGGACGAAAACAAGTTAAATAAACTGTGAAGTATTCAGTTATGATTGTGTTGGTCACATTTATTTTTAGAATGTTTCGTTCCTTGCCCCGACACTAAGGCCCCTTTCACACTGGGGCAGTTTGTAGGCGTCATTGCGCTAAAAATACCGCCTGCAAACCGCCCCTAAACAGCCTCCGCTGTTTGTTCAGTGTGAAAGCCCGAGGGCTTTCACACTGAAGCGGTGCGCTGGCAGGGCGGTAAAAAAAGTCCTGCGAGTCGCATCTGTGGAGCGGTGAAGGAGTGGTGTGTTCACCTCTCCTAAACCGCTCCTGCCCATTGAAATCAATGGGACAGCGCGGCTATACCGCGGGAATACTGCGGCTATAGCTGCGCTGTACGAGCGGGTTTAACCCTTTTTCGGCCGCCAGCGAGGGTTAAAGCCGCACCGCTAGCGGCCGAATACAGCCGCAAAAACGACGGTAAAACAGCGCTAAAATAGCGCTGTTTTACCGCCGACGCCCCCACTGCCCCAGTGTGAAAGGGGCCTAAGGATATATTCTGGATGACCTAATGAGTGAAATCATTCAACAATCTTAAAGCGGTGTTCCACCTTTTTTCTGCACGTTCTCTGTATTGTATCCCCTTAGCTCATCCTTTTCCAGAAAGGCATTTTTTTTTCTGCTTGGAAATACCTTTTTTTGTGTTATTTCTCCTTTACTTCCGCCTGTTCCCACCTAGGCGATTACGTTCCTGGGATAGCGGATCATGTCTCCCAGGAGTCCTTGCGAATCGCCTACTGCTGAACGTTATTGGAAGCAGGAGAGCCGCGTAGCAGCATTAACTGCGCATGCGCGAGTTTCGGGAGGTGCATGCTGGGTAGCCAACTGCACGGAAATCCCAGAAATGGACACAGGAGGGCTTCAGGTGCCCACAGCTAAAATGGAACCTGCCTGCTTCTGAGATCTGTAAGTAACAAACTATTTTTAAAGAAAGTACAAGCGCAAAAAATATGACATGTTAGAAATGTTCATGTACAGATTTGGACAATTAGAGTCGGTTCACAATGAGGCAGCACGACTTGCAGCGCGACTGCCTCAGGCGACCTGGACACGACTCAGTGGCGACTTGCAAAACGACTTCTATATAGAAGTCAATGCAAGTCGCCCCCAAAGTCGTACAGGAACCTTTTTCTAAGTCGGAGCGACTTGCGTCGCTCCTATTAGAACGGTTCCATTGTACAGAACGGGACGCGACTTGTCAGGCGGCTAAGTCGCCTGACAAGTCATCCCAGTGTGAACCGGCTCTTACAGAGCAGTCTTTTAAAAAAAATTGCTTGGGGGGACTGGAACTCCCCTTTAATAATGTATAATTGTTGAACAAATTTATTCATTGGGTCAATCAGAATATACCTTTGGCTGGGAGCGCTAATCGGGAGGTGGGAGGCTGCTGGTTTTCCAGCTGCCATACACACAGACCGGCTGCCATACACACAGGCCGATTGAAAATAAGCTCAGTGTTTTCATGAGAAATAGTCAAACGCTATATACTGAATAGTTTACATTTATTTATTTTTGTTTTATAATTTGCTTGACTTGAAATATTCACTCTTGTGACAGGTTCACTTTAAGATTACTTGCAAAAATCTATGTTTTTAACAATGATTAAGCATTCTTCCCACTGACCACCAATGTAAGAGGCGTTCTTCCCACTGATCACCAATGTAAGGAGCATTCTTCCCACTGATCACCAATGTAAGGAGCATTCTTCCCACTGATCACCAATGTAAGGAGCATTCTTCCCAATGACCACCATTGTAAGGAGCATTGTTCCCAATGACCAACAATGTAAGAAGAATTCTTGCCACTGACCACCAATGTAAGGAGCATTCTTCCCACCGATCACCAATGTAAGGAACATTCTTCCCACTGATCACCAATGTAAGGAACATTCTTCCCACCGATCACCAATGTAAGGAACATTCTTCCCACCGATCACCAATGTAAGGAACATTCTTCCCACTGATCACCAATGTAAGGAACATTCTTCCCACCGATCACCAATGTAAGGGACATTCTTCCCACTGATCACCAATGTAAGGAACATTCTTCCCACCGATCACCAATGTAAGGAACATTCTTCCCACTGATCACCAATGTAAGGAACATTCTTCCCACCGATCACCAATGTAAGGAACATTCTTCTCACTGATCACCAATGTAAGGAACATTCTTCTCACTGATCACCAATGTAAGGGACATTCTTCTCACTGATCACCAATGTAAGGAACATTCTTCCCACTGATCACCAATGTAAGGGGCATTCTTCCCACTGATCACCAATGTAAGGAGCATTCTTCTCACTGATCACCAATGTAAGGGGCATTCTTCCCACTGATCACCAATGTAAGGAGCATTCTTCTCACTGACCACCAATGTAAGGAACATTCTTCCCACCGATCACCAATGTAAGGAACATTCTTCCCACTGATCACCAATGTAAGGAACATTCTTCTCACTGATCACCAATGTAAGGAACATTCTTCCCACCGATCACCAATGTAAGGAACATTCTTCCCACTGATCACCAATGTAAGGAACATTCTTCTCACTGATCACCAATGTAAGGAACATTCTTCTCACTGATCACCAATGTAAGGGACATTCTTCTCACTGATCACCAATGTAAGGAACATTCTTCCCACTGATCACCAATGTAAGGGGCATTCTTCCCACTGATCACCAATGTAAGGAGCATTCTTCTCACTGATCACCAATGTAAGGGGCATTCTTCCCACTGATCACCAATGTAAGGAACATTCTTCCCACCGATCACCAATGTAAGGAACATTCTTCCCACTGATCACCAATGTAAGGAACATTCTTCTCACTGATCACCAATGTAAGGAACATTCTTCTCACTGATCACCAATGTAAGGGACATTCTTCTCACTGATCACCAATGTAAGGAACATTCTTCCCACTGATCACCAATGTAAGGGGCATTCTTCCCACTGATCACCAATGTAAGGAGCATTCTTCTCACTGATCACCAATGTAAGGGGCATTCTTCCCACTGACAAGTTTAGCAGATATCTTACTCTATTCTGTGACTAACAATTACACTAAAAGTAACATTCGCAAGATTATATAACTAAGCAATAATCAAAAAATATACTATATATATATATATATATAAATTTTTTTTTGTTTTTTTTTGTTTTATTTGTTAGTATATCTCAATGTATGTTTTTTCCAAGACATGCACCTAAAACAGTGGTTCTCGACCTGGGAGTCGAATGAAGATTTCCCAGGGGTCACCGAATCCTGGGCTGTTCCTGAAGCCCGCACTGCTCTATCAGCCTTTTTGCAGGGCTGTTCCTGGAGCCCGCGGCCGCCCACTCAGTTGATGGCATGGCTGGGCGGCAGAGACTAGAGGTCAGCTGACTGGTGAGGAATGTGAAGTGGGAGGGGATGAAGGAGACCCCATCTCCTGATTTCGGCTTAGGTGTCACTGCTGCAAGACACCACAAAGTCTGAGACACAGTGAAGCCGGAGACACAGTGAGTAACACTACCTGTTATTAGAGTTGCCATTAAAACTCCCCACTACAGTTCTCAGATCAGCAGATGACCTTGATCAAGAGCACCTAAGTTGGCTGATCAGAACTCCCCCCAGCACTACCACTCATCCCACCCCCACCTCCACCAAAGAGTAAGAGAAGGAATAAAAATAGAGAATACATGGAAGAGAGAGGAAAAGAGGGGGAGGAACAAAGAAAAGGGAGAGAAAGAACAAGAAAGACGGCTAGAGAGAAGGATGGAGAAAAAAAAACCCAAGAAATTAGGATAGAGGGAGATAAAAGGGAAAGAAAGGAGAACAAAGAGAAAGAGCGGTACATCCTAAGAGGTACCATAAGGGGTTTTAATACTGTACGAGTGGAAGGGACTCAGGGAGCGCTAAATGTCCATGGGTTAGGGGTGCAAATTACTTGTCTTGCCTTCGGTGCTTACAATCCACGCTACGAAAATATTTTTACTGTTAGGGGTCCCCACAACTTGGGAAATTTTATCAAGGGGTCACGGCACTAGAAAGGGTTGAGAACCACTGAATTAAAGTTAATGTTGGGGCAAAATAAAAAAAATATGCTTTACATCTCAGCAGTACATGCATATTTTATGTTTTATCCCTTTAAAGTCCCAGCAAGTACAGAAAAATACCTGTTGATCTTCCGGAAGTGCAATCAACTCCTAATTTCCAGTTGCAAGCTGACATCACACAGCATTTATGGAGATTAAGTAGTGTCAGCCCTGCCAGTTTTCTTTTGCTAAACTCAACCACTCCGTCCTCTACAGCAGAGACACTAATTATTCTGTAGTCCAAGGGAAGAACTAGGTGGGCTAATTGGACTCCTTAAATTAACACACGGAATGTGCACAGCTCTGAATTTCAAATTATCAACAGATGTTTTTTGAAATTATCAAAGAAATATATTAAAATCTCCTAAAGGTATATTTAACAGCCCCAAAGATAGCAAATAAGAAAAATATATATATATATACATATATACATATATATACATACACTGTAGGTAATCAAAAATATAAAATCCAGTATTTAAAACCTGTTGCTAAATCTAATCACCAGAGTACACAAATCCCCCCATCCCAAAATCATTTATTTTATGGATATACATTTTACAACAATTTCCTCTTTATGTGACACCGTTGGGCTTGTTTAAACACTTGCCAATCAGCCACCGTCAATATACTGCGGCAGGACGGCTCGTTCTCACCAATCGCTGTAGCTGTACGTCGGCCCTTTAAACAGATATAGCAGGCGCCGCGCACGCCCGCTGCACGGCTGGGGAGCTGATGCGCGTGGCCGGCGGCTGTGATGTCCGCCTGCCATCCGCGATCAATCCACAGAGAGCCAGAACGAGGATATGCCAATGTAAACAAACAGATCCCCGTTCTGACAGGGAAGTACAGAGTGATCGTCTGTTCCTAGTTATCAAGAACAGCGATCTCTCTGTACTCCCAGTCAGTCCTCTACCCATACAGTTAGAAACACCTCCCAGGGAACACATTTAAACCCTTGATCGCCCCATAGTGTTAACCCCATTCCTGCCAGTGTCATTTATACAGTAATCAGTGCATTTTTATAGCACAGATCGCTGTATAAATGTCACTGGTCCCAAAAAAGTGGCAAAAGTGTCCGATCTGTCCGCTGCAATGTAGCAGTAAAAAAAAAAAAACGAATAAAAAAATATATTTTTTCAAAATTCAAAATCGTCGCTCTTGTAATATTTTTATTCATGTACATAGTCGCTTATATATATATATATATATATATATATATATATATATATATATATATATATATATATATATAGCATTATTAAGGTTTATTGCTAGTATTCACTCACATGAGAGCACAGCGCAACTTATATATAGAAAGTTGTTTATTTTGTGCGTATCTCACAGGAAGTTGCAGCTTTGCTTTCTAAAAAACAAACTTTTTTATGTTTCACCCATTCACTTGTTCTTCTTGTCTGATAAGTGCAGTCATTTACAATTTTATTTTATTTGACAACACTGTTACAGCCTGACTCATTCACCTGGATTGTCAATTATCCAGTGAATGCACCGGGTGTGCTACGTGCCGGAAAATCCAAGGACTATGTTTATTTAATGGCAAGTGCATCAATACAAGTATTTTATTGCTGCCCTTGGCAAATGTGTTGTTCAGCAGTGCAATATACTTCCCTCTATATCAGATTCGGCCGAAGCCCTTCGTACAAAAATCCACGGGAAAGTTTGTACAAAGTCCTATCGTGTGTATGGGCCTTTAGGCTGGATTCACACCTATGCATTTTTAGTGCATTTTTCAGGCCCATACACACGATAGGACTTTGTACAAACTTTCCCATGGATTTTTGTACAAAGGGCGTTGGCCATAAACTAATTAAGCATACACACGGCAGGACTTTTTCAGCCAACTTTCCCCAAATCAAGTGGTTTTTCAGCTCTTCACCGCCACCCTTTGGTCAACTTCTGTATTGTTGTCTGATCTTTTGCATTGGTCCTGAGCATGCGTGTTTGTACTTTGGACTAAAGTCCTATGGACTTGTGTACACACGATAGGATTTTGCACCATAGGACTTTTGTTGCCGGAAAGTTTGTCTGTTTGCACAGCCAACGTTTGTCCGATGAAAACCGAAAAAGTTTGTCCGATGGAGCGTACACACGGTCGGATGTTGCCTTAAAACAGCTAATTTGCATGTTTGTTGTCAAAAAGTCCGATCATGTTTACGGGCCTTTAGGGACAAGTATTGCTTTGTGTCTTAATTACCCACTCACAGTCTATTAAGGCTTCGCTATATATGGAAAAGTTTATATTCAATGTATAGTGTGGTTAGTTTGCACCATTGCAGCGATGTCTTGTGTGTCCATTTTTTAAAGTGATAACGTTGTCTCTTTATTTTTAACCAATTTTATGGTGTTTAGAGGGGTGGTTTACACTGCCCATGTTTAAATATTTTTGTTTGATTTTTGTACTATTAAAGATTTATTCAGCAATTAAATACCATGGTTTGGTCCTCCTTACAACTACTTGTCCCTTCCCCGCTTGTTTCCTAATCTTTTGTTAAGAGCATAGCCACCCTCTTTTGCTCACTCCTGTGAAGGACTATGGCAGTGATGGCGAACCTTGGTACCCCAGATGTTTTGGAACTACATTTCCCATGATGCTCATGCACTCTGCAGTGTAGTTGAGCATCATGGGAAATCTAGTTCCAAAGCATCTGGGGTGCCAAGGTTCACCATCACTGGACTATGGGTAGCATACCTCCCAACATTTTGAGATGGGAATGAGGGACACCTACTAGCAAACGTATGTAAGCATAGGACACACCTCCTGCCACACCCCCTTAAAGGAGAATTAACCCAAGAAAAGGTTAATTAAATCCACAAGTGCTTTTTTTTTACCACTACTATTCCTTTATATTGGCTTTTAACATGTACAAATGCAGCAATTTAGAAATTGGATGAAAGGTTTAGCGCTGGGAAACACTTTTTGATAGATAAAAAGTGCATTTTATATACAACTCTATAGATAAGACCAAAATGAGGGACAAGTGAGGAGGAATGAGGGACATTGCTCCTAATCAGGGACAGTCCCTCGAAATCAGGGACAGTTGGGAGGTATGGGGATGTGTAATGTACATGACCACAACTTATGTGTACTGCTTGTTCCAAACAAACCGGAGGGAGGGGGGGAAAGGAGAGGTCCAGGAACTCACAGACAGAAAGGCAAAAACACATAGCAAAAAATAATATCATGAAAAACAGATTACAGCCTATTAAGTAGTGGATGTGTATGGATTATTTTAGAAAATACGGATATTGTTTAATGTCACCTTAAGCTTTGCCCCTTTGGTAATCTGAATAGGTGATGTGACACTGAACCCAGCTCTAAGAATACATTGTTACTATATTATTCTTATGGTGGAATCTTCAAACGCATAGAAAGCAGCATGGAGGGGCTCAGTGAAGGTGGTGGTGAAGGTGTGGAGATGTCTGATGGGATCACACAGCTGGTAGAAGGAGAGACGTCCCGCATCGTAATCCAGATAAATCCCAACTGTCTTTAGAGAAGATTTGGAGTCTATTGTTGTACTTGAGTTGTTGTTGTTTGTAAAGAGAGTGTTTCTTTGGGTCAGACCCCATGATTTGTCATTATAACCAATAAATGATTCATTTCCTGCTATCTTCCTCTCCATACTGTGACTGACCACCCCTATCAGCCATTCCTTCGCTCCGCTCACATCCACCTCCCAGTAATGTCTCCCTGATGAGAAGCTCTGTGTACTTACTACCTGTTTGGATGTAAACCTCTCTGGAACATCCGGTCTATTCTCTGGTTTATTGGTGTAAGTAGCTGATTTCAGATCCTGTGATATAATAATGTAATTATTGGCTGTTTTTATATCCAGTAAAATGTCTGATTTCTCCATTACTATGAATTGTATCTTTATCTTCATATCTATCAGACTGTCCGTAAAGTGGAGAAGTCCTCTGTGGAGCATCTGTGAGATCATTCCTTCATCCAGACATCCGGCATCTCTTACATCACCACTCCTAGGAATGATGTCATCAATGATCACTTCTTTCTTTAGCAGAGTTAATGGATCTGTGATGTCACATATGGCCTCCATTTCATTAATCCTCCTGGACAGCTCATTCCTCTGTGTCTCCAGCTTCTGGATCATATCACAGACTGACTGGGAGATCTTCTCCTCCTGTCTGGAGACCTCAGTCAGGATTCTCTTCTCTTCATCATCCAGATGTTTCCTGATGTCGTTAAACAGCTCAGTGATCCTACCAGCAACATTATTTGCTTTTCTTTTCTCTCCCGTCCTGTGTTTTCCCAGATTCTGGATTCTCTTCTCTGTCTCTTGTCTCTCATTGGTCAGTTTCTTAGTATTACCTTTCAGTTTCTCTTTCTTCTTCTCAGAGGCCTCATTTAAAAGGTCCACCCGGTGTCCTCTATGTTCTCCAGCCACCCAGCAGGACATACAGATACAGGCACTGTCCTCTGTGCAGTAATATTTCAGGATCTCTTTGTGTATGAGACATTTTCTGTCATCAAATGATGTGGTGGGATCGGTTAATATGTGATCCGCTGACTTGCTGTGGTTGCTTAAGTGTTTATTGCAGAACGAAGCCTCACAGTGCAGACACGTTTTAGTAGCTGGTACAGGATGATCACAATACGTACAGGAGACCTCTGTTTCCTCCGGGTGAGCAGATCTGAAATTATCCACAATGTTACACAACTTCTTGTTCTTCTCCAGCGGAGGGCGCTCTGTATACTTCTCTCTGCACTCCGGACAGGAATAACTGGTAGCCTTCCTCTTCTTTGTATTTAGCACAGTCGCTATACAGTCCCGGCAGAAGTTATGTCCACATTTCAGTGATACGGGCTCCTTATAAAGGCTCAGGCAGATGGAGCAGCTCAGCTCCTCTCTCAGGCTACAAGTCGCCATTCTGGGTAAAAAAATAAACTTTTGCTGCAACTCGGTACGGAAGAGAAGCTGGGAGCGGCTGATCTGTTTAGTGGACAAAGGTGAATGTGAAAGTATGAGGAGCTGTGTCATAGAAATATTAGATCCTCCCTATTACTTAACCCTTTATTTGTTTTCATACAGCAACTCTATATGATATTGGTTGAGGACGTCTCCTCTATTAAAGTGTATCTAAACCTAACTAGCAAGATTTTTTAGATTGTCACAGTTATCTGCTTTCTAATTCCTGTGCAGGTTTATTTGATTTGACTGCAAATACTTGCCCCACTCATTTCCTGTGATAAGGTGACAACGCTGCCTTTTTATGGTTTGCATGCAGAGGCAGAGTTGTCACCTGAAGCTATATGGTCCGTTTGTGGACTATAACATAAAGTGCTGATTCATGGTGCGCCTCCACATCCAGTCTGAGCTGCCGTCTTGTATTTTCATGAACTTTCTTCATCCAACACTGCACGTCCTCACTGGTTCCTGCTGTCTTCTGAGTACTTGTGCATACCTCCCAACTGTCCCTGATTTCGAGGGAATGTCCCTGATTTGGAGCAATGTCCCTCTGTCCCTCATTCCTCCTCATTTATGCCTCATTTTGATCTGATCTATATAGTTGTATATAAAATGCACTTTTTTATCTTTCAAAAAGTGTTTCCCTGTGCTAAACCTTTCATCCGATTTCTAAATTGCTGCATTTGTACATTTTAAAAGCCAATATAAAAGGAATAGTACTGGTAAAAAAAGCACTTGTGAATTTAATTTAATAATTTAATTCTCCTTTAAGGGGGTGTGGCAGGGGGCGTGTCCTATGCCTACATACATTTGTTAGTAGGTGTCACTCTCAAAATGTTGGGAGGTTTGCTTGTGTGTCTCCCAGAAGAGAGCGCGGGGGTGGCGGAGGAGGGGCCGGACATGGCGTAGATCCCCGTGGAATCTACGGCAATCTATTGCCGGAAGTGGGAGCAAATACCTGTATTAGATAGGTATTTGCCCCCCCCCCGAAAGGTGCCAGATGTGACACCAGAGGGGGGGGAACCTGGAAAAGCGGAAGTTACATTTTTGAGTGTAACTCTGCTTTTAACCCCTTCCCCGCCAGTGTCATTAGTACAGTGCATTTTTTAGCACCGATCACTGGTATTGGTGTCACTGGTCCCCAAAAAAGTGTCACTTAGTGTCAGATTTGTCCACCATAATGTTGCAGTCCCGCTAAAAATCTGATCGCCGCCATTACTAGTAAAAAAAATAACAAGTCTTTAAAAATATCCCATAATTTGTAGACGCTATAACCATACGCTTACTGGGATTTTTTTTACCAAAAATATGTAAGAATACATATTGGCCTAAACTGATGAAGAAATTTGATTTTTTTACATTTTTTTTTATTGGATATGTTTTATAGCAGAAAGTAAAATATATATATAATATAATTTTTTTTTTTTTTTTTTTAAATTGTCCCTCTTTTTTTGTTTATAGCGCAAAAAATAAAAACCGCAGGGGTGATCAAATACCACCACAAGAAAGCTCTATTTATGGGAAAAAAAGGACATACATTTTATTTGGGTACAGTGTCGCATGACCGTCGCAATTGTCATTTAAAGTAACACAGTGCCGTATCGCAAAAAATGGCCTTGTCGGAAAGGGGGGGGGGGGGGTAAATCTGCATTATTTTACGTGTTTCACGCACACAGGGCAGCCAATTGACATCAATGGGTTGCCCTAAAATGCGACATGCGAGAACAGGCCAAAAAAAACACAGACAGGGACGCGCCTACTACGTATGTGAATGAGCCCTTAATGCACTGTTGGTTTAATA